>BLKM01000514.1:305340-568703 GCA_013340265.1 Coptotermes formosanus
CTGTACCGGTACTGACACGTGAGTACTGCCACCAGCGGAAGCTTTCAAGCCTAATATCGGCTAAAACAGAAATGTTCTAACCTCGGTGTCAGTGTGTTCTGGCGTAGTGTTTCATGAAACAGGAGTCAGCTGACTCTTCCGCTGGTCATTCAACAGAGCTCTGATGAGAATCCAACGCAACAAGTGCAGAAGGTGTTTATGTTCTCATCGCGCCGTGACGGAAGGAAAAGCTGTTATAAAAGTACAGGGCGTAACAGTGTCGGGTGGGGAGGGCTTGTACAGAGTGTAGCAGAATTTAGCTGATCTGTTGGCTCGGGATTGTTTATGCTCGGTGTAGCATAAGTTAACGGAACTGTCGGCTCGGAGCGTTTCATACAGAATGTGGCATAGTTAACTGCAGTGTTGACTCTGGCGCTTCATGCTGGGTGTAAAGTTGGCAAATTGGAATCTTGTCTCGCAGCTTCACACTTGCAGCACGCGCAGTGGGTGTGACGTCACCGAGAGTCGGTCCCTAACGATTGTGTCTGGTAGTGTCGGTATCTGTTATGGGCTGAAAACTGCAATCCTTAGGTCTATTGAGACTTTCGTCATTGCTGTGTGGGTCAGACCCCTGGGCTTGACTGATCTGAGAGTGGCAGGAGAGTGGGTAAACCGCTTTGCATGTCACGTGACCTCATCCCGATTCTTCGGAACTGTGGTATGAAAATGAGTGATTATGAAAGGAAGAAGTCCTGAATGTCAAGGCTCACGAAGTTGGACACTCCATTGCACTGCGCTGTGGAGAGAAGTCTGGCGTTTATATTTTCACCCCGACAGTCACAGTGTGTTTGTGGGATGTTTGGATAATTTCAAGAGGTACGTCGTGACCGGCAGACGCGCTACAAGAATAACATAGAATTCTGTGCATTTTTACGGATCGTCACAGGTTTGAAGGCCGTGTCTTTCCCGGCCGAAGTCCTTCCCTCGACTCGCGTGCCAGTCATACAGCATCTGACTTATTGACCTTCAACAGTGATAAAAACCTGTCAGTGTCTCTTGATACGATTCTACCTTGAAGATGGAGGCAGCTGGTCTATTCAAAAATTCGGTACCCGTCTACCGAACTGCGCGCAGTCACTCGCACAAGAACAATTTTGACACTCGACTGCACGAGTCGTCAGATATGATTGGAGCCAAAAATTGTGGGACAACACACTTAGTGTTGACACTAATTCTGAAATCACACACACAGACACACACACACACACACACACACACACACACACACACACATACACGGTGTGACGAAATGCTGTGATAGGAAAGTCAGTCGAATCGAAAGATGCACCAGCCTTCGGCAACTTGTGGAATATCTATATTTACTGAGTTGGCAGGTGCCGAATGCAAGTAGCGCTTCTTGATTAACCCTTTAAAGATGAAGCATATCTGTTTTATATAAGGACTCAGTGCGTACCGCGCTGTAAACACTCTCCACTTCGGTTATAAAAACCAATCTCTTAATGTTTTATAAGGCAAAAGTTGCTGTTTGTTCTGAGATCCGTACAAAACACATAAACGCAATGTGGGCACCACGTAGAATTTTTTAATGTTAAACCTGGTGGTACGTAAAGTTACCGCTAGGCTTTAGAAGGTTAAAGTGTGCTGTTGGATGTAAAGTCAATATGAATAATGGGTTGAGGTTTAAACCTTCAAACCACAGTGGTAACTATGGTTTAAATCTTCAAACCACAGTGGTAACTATACACACCACATGCCTTAAAATTAAGCATTCAGCATTTTAACTCGTACTGTGTTTGTGTTTTTTTATGATCTCGCAGAAAAGATCGGCTTTCTACCTGAAGAGCATTAAGGGATTGTTTCTTAACAATGGAGAGCACGTGCTTATTGTGAGATATAAAAATTTTGAATGTTGTTCGGTACAAGATGAGGCTTCAACTTAATCAAAGCCAGTTCAGTAACCGCTGATGTTGCTAAATCTAAGGAGCAGAATTAGCGGTTAACCTCTGAAGTGGACCTGGCTGCTGAGTTTAATTTCTTTTCTCTGCCATGAAACAAGGCTTGTTGTGAAGCAGTGAACAGCCGATTTTCATAACCATACTTCGCTAGTCACAGCGAACACTAAGTCACGTGACAGTTAACTTTCCTGCCAGTTTCGCCGCTCATGCAAACCTTTTCATCTAGAAGGCGTTGAAGATAAGTGTAGCCGTGACTCCGCTCTTCTGAGGCACGCAGTAAGTAGGGGTTGCCTTACAGAAGTCCTGGCGTGGGATCCTCGCAATTCGAACTGCTGTCAAGCAGCTGACGGCTTGGAATTCCGTTATTGGACTTGTCACTTCGGAGGCCGCAGCAGCGGCTTTGTCGAAAGTTCCAAAACTGTGTGCCGCGATCCGCTTTGTTCTCTGCAAATATTTGAAGGCTTTACAGGAGAAACTGCTGACGGTCAATTAGTTGTGTGCTGGCATTAATTTTCCTTAAATTTCAAACTCTCTGGCATTGCTGGTTGCTGTTATGCTTTATTTACGAAGTAAAAAACCGCCGTATATGAAGTCCATATTCGTCTGTGTGTCTGTGTGTCTGTCTGTCTGTCTGTCTGTCTGCCTGTCTGTGACCTGGTATCTACGACTAAACTGATTGTCGGATCATGAAATTCGATACAGGATTCCTTAAAGGAAGTTGTCCAGCAAGCACAGCTGTCGCGCCAACTGGCGTAAAGTCAGTCACAATTTACTTAAGGGCCTAAATGAACTGCTATCCGTAATTTCCATATTCTTTTGATGGACGAGGGTGCAGCTGAGTACACGACATTTACACACGTAAAGTTCATAAAAATTGGTACAATGAAAGCTGTGCTTTAATTAAAGGTGTAATGGAATTTCTATCCTTATTTCTGTTTTGAGTGTCGAGGTTAAGAATGAGTGGGGCTGTACCTCCACTTCTGGTGTATTCCTTCATGGTTTTCGTAGGGACAAATTTACCCTTACTTCCTGTATTCATTTACCGGTTTGGACACAATTCCCTTTGACAGAACTGATCATAATTCTGTTAAACGTTTTGGAGTTTCGTGAAAATCGGCGCTCGGAAGGCGGTACCGCTCTTGCGTGGGCGAATGGAATTACATTCACGCACGTACCGTGCATCTCATGACATTTAGAAAGTAAAGAATGCGGTGGCACAGTCTGTGAAGTAGTCACGGAGTGCACCATTTTGCAGTGTTGTTTCCCTAGACGGAGTGTGGTATCGTAACTGAGGGTAGAGCAGAGAAGGAATGTGTTTACTGCGCGGTACGAATTGAACCTTTAAATAAAACTTACATTAATCTTAGCCTTTAAAATCCCAGGCAAGTCCATGTAAGATTTGTGATGGGCAAAGTGGCAATGGGACAGGATTTTCTCCAGTATTTCGGGTGTCCCCTCTGAGTATGCTCCGTATTAATTCGTCTGTCATTTTGGGAGATGAAGATTCAACCTTTAGAGGCCGCAGTTACCACAACAGACACAGTCTTAGTCTCAGTCCATTACAAGGCAAACAGAGGAGACCACTAACACCTGGCAGGTGAGCAGTGCTACTAACGTGATGTAAATGTTCTACTGCAGAACCTCATGAAGCAGCAATGACGCAGTTCGCATTGCGTCCTTCCTTCACCGTTATGTGACAGGTCTGAATGAAACCAGGTCTTCGTGTCTTGATCTTCAGCAGTTCTGCATGGCGAACTCTGACCTTGCTCGGAACGGCTGACTTCCGTAATCACAACTGCTGCAGACTGAAGCGGGCCTTGACGAGGAGCTGGCCTAGTTCTGACGTGTGCGTACATTTAGCGCGGAGTAGGTACCTGAAGTGACACGGTTGGCAATTGGCACACAGACAGTGTAGATGTTAAATTTTCCCCTACAAGACACGGAGAAGTGCCATGGCTCAGGCCGTTAGTCGCCGGCATCTCACCGCGGATATCTGGGTTCAATCCGTGACCAGTCCCTGTGAGATTTGTGGTGGACGGAGTGACACTGGGACAGGTTTTTGTTCACGTACTTCTGTCAGTATCATTCCACCAATGTTCGATAACCATCTTTACCTTAATACTACTCCTGTCACAAGGATAAGAGGGCGTAGGCTGGGAACCTTCAAACAGAGGAAAGCTCTCTTGTCAAAACAAATGGACAATCACGCACAGCTTTCACAAATCCTGTGTTTATTAATGCCGCCCTAACCGCTGCATGTTTCGATGGTCAAGCCGTCATCGTCAGGGGCATCAAAGTTACAGGTTCGTTATGAATCTGAAGTTATGAAATATTTCATTGACGCTGTAGACCGTCGTTCTGTTTTATGCAAGTATCAGTTGAACCAAACAGTAAAACCTTTGATGCCCCTGACGATGATGGCTTGACCATCGAAACATGCAGCGGTTACGGCGGCATTAACAAACGTAGAATTTGTGAAAGCTGTGCATAATTGTCTGTTTATTTTGACAGACTGAGATAGGCACGGTGTACTGCCTATGAAATATAAAATTAAAACAAGGGAATGCTCTTTCGATATCTGGCAGCACAGGACAGAACAGCACCTCCACACGCTTTGTTTTCAGGCTTCACAAGGTTAAAATTCCAGACACTCGTCTTTAGGGTTCTTCTCGTTCGTAAGAAATTGCTTCTCCCTCCCCGCTGCTTATACCCAATTAGAACAGACGCCACGTTGCTGCTCGTGCATTAAAGCGCAGGAGTTTGTCACTTAACGGTGGGTAATTGACGTCAAGATGTCAGGCGTGATAGACTAGACAAATATGAGCCAGACTCGCCCACGTCTGCAAATGAACGCGCGTGGAACTTCTCGTAACAAGAGACGAGCTGACAGACAGCTCCATCTGACAGACAAACCTGCAAGCGGCTCGCAGCGCCTCTTCAAAAGCCTCTCCAACTGTCGTTGGAACTGGTAAGTCTTGGTGTCGTGCTGTGTAAAAGGAGCACTGTTGCTACAAAATGCCCGAAGAATTCCTAGAAACACAAAAGTAGTCATCGCCATATTCTGCATAATGGAACATTTCGGTTTCAAAAGATTTCACCTCATAAATTCATTACTAACTCCTCGATTAGAGTCCTTTTTGAAAAGCTGCTTCTTCCTTAGTTATTCTAATTTTCTGCATTTTACGGAAACCAAATTTATATTGCCGTGTTCACAACAACTCGCCTCTTTTCCCTATTCTGAGCCACATGAATCCAGTTCGCGCCACAGCATTCTGTTCCTTTAAGACCGAGTTTAATATTATCTTCCCACCTCACTCTAGGTCCTTCAAGTGTTCTCTTTCCTCGGGTTCTCTGACAGGAGCCCCGTATACATTTCTTCCCCACATTTGCCACATGCACCCCCTCCCACCGTCCTTCTTGGTTATCGGCCGGCACTGGCAGAACGCAGTTAGTGACAGGACATTGCAGAACAATTTACTTGCAGGTGACGGGCTCGCGGCCTAATTTAAGGCGCCATGGTTGTATTTGTATGGAGATTCTCCTGAAGGCTGCGAAATTCTTGAGTCATGGCAGTCGGCGTTCTGACCGGGAAGGAAAAAGAGACCTCCCAGTATCGAGGCAGGAACTTTACCGACTGAGCGAGCTTGCTGCCTGTTATTCGTGTAACACTCGTTAGGCCTACACAGGCACAATGGTAACTGTGTGTAGCCTACATTCTGCCCAAGTAGTGCATCCAGAGCAAGCAGCCCTTATGTCCTTGTACACCCTTAACCACTTGTTCCCTGTAACGCACCCACACTGTGTTTGTGTGCTGCAGAATCTGCAGACACGTTTATTGTTTAGATCAGTTATACAGTATTTAAACAAATAATTCACGATCATCAATAAACAACTATTTGTCACTTTGCTACGTTCCGCCTACATGTTTCGGCCTTTACATGGCCACCCTCATGCAGTCTCAGCAAAGGAATACAATAATGGCTGAATCTGTTAATGACGTGCATATGTGCAGTCGGAACAAAATGTTTTCAGTTAATATTGCTAAAAATCGTTAAAATATAGATTAATTACAATCGCTTTCCATATAAATGTTTCACACTTCATGTGAATATCTTCCTACCATTGCAGACCAGCACTGTATGAACAGGTCATCTGCATTCTGCAGCTCTGACCGCTGTGTTTCAGTACGTGCTTACACCGCGGTAGTTCACTGACTTTAGATCAATCGCAGCCTTCGAGATCTGTCGAGTCACTGAGTGACAAAGCTTGGTTCGGAATAGCTCAGTTGGTATAGTGACTGGGCTAAAGCCTGTTCGATCCGAAATTTGAGACTCGGCAGGGGCAGTACATTTTCTTCTCTGAAAGTCCCAGAGCCGCTCTGCAACCCCTGGCTTTCCATTCAGTAGGTAACGGAAGCTTCTGGGCGTGAGACTGATCACACCAATCCGGTGCCGAGATTAAGAATGAGTGGAGATATACCTGCACTCCCCCATACGTCCTTACGGTGTGCACGAAAGCAACTTTAATTTGACTGACTGATAAATCAAGGTTTTCTACGTTGGTACGTTTATTGCATTCTGCAATATTACGGGCCTAAGTGCCAAATGCGTTTGTGTTTAACACTTTGCAGTCAACAGGTACAGGCTCCACGTGCTGCCACGCCCCCACCAATATTGTGAGAACAGTTATGCGACGAATTTTCGGCAAACCTGTGATTATTTCGATAAACATGTGTTAGCCTTCAGGAGGGAGACAAAGCAGCAGCAAGCCAGTCCACACCCTCTGATTGTGTTTACTGCGCATAACGGTACCGGTAAGTGCACGTGACAAGACAGGCTGGGCAGAGACAAGTTCGCCACGGATATACAGGGTGATGCTGAAGTAACTGGTTGGATTGTGTACTGCGCCAAAGGTACTTGGGCTAGCGCTTAAGTTGGTAATTTGATCCTTTATAGGGCGAAACGTGAGCCCGGCTGTCACAGACGGTGTAGCGACTAGGCTGCAGGCCGGACGCCCCGGCTGCCGAATCCAGGCACGAGCAACATATTTTCCTCTTTTTGAAGTCGTCCAGACAGACGGAGCTCAACAGCGTCGTGTTCAGTGGGTACCGGGCTCCTGCCCGGGGATAAAGGGGCCGGGGCATTATGTTGACCACTCACCTCCCTCTAGTGCTGAGGCTGAGAATGGGTGGAGCTATACCTCTGCTCCATGTACATACCTTCGTGGTGTGAACAGGGCCAAGTGTACCTTTCGAAGGGCAAAACAACCAGTCAGTCACCTCACTGAAAGCTAACTCACGGACCCTGCCCTAAGTAAACAAGTTCCAGTGGGAGGAAAGTACAGCTGGCAGGTGGGAACTGCGGGTTTGGTGTGGCGCCTTGGCGGAGGGCTGTGATGTGCTTGTTGTGTGGGTGTAGGAGGGAGCCTATCTTTCGGTTGGTCCTTATTAGAAAGGCTTTGTTTTGATGGACGTCTGGGGACGGAAACCATAAGGACTGAGATCTTATTAGCCGATGTAAGGGGATCGTGCCCCCATTTAAATCCAACGTAGACTCTTCCTTACATTCGAGGAAAATCGCCGAAGACTTAGTCAGTGTCGCCAGTTAGTGTTAAGACAGTTATCGTGTCTAGTTTGTCGCCTGCTGCAGGCTGAGCTTCGATTGCGTTTGTTTCTAAACGCGGGTGACGTGAAACGGCTCCTGACAGGCACAAGTTCCTGCCAAGATGCGAGAGCAAACTTTATGGCGAAACCCCGTTTCAGGGATACAATGTGATAGGCAAAATTAAAACGTCAGATGCTCGCGAATTTGCACTTAAGAACGTTTAGTGCAAGCAACAAGAGACTCCAGACAGGGCCCTAGCCCATCACAGGACCGCTTAGTTGCCTGTAACGCAGTACACGGACATGCGAAGGGCGAACCTAAAGTGAATAATGCGTGAAAGTTTAGTTCCTGCCACATAAGAAGTAAATATAAAAATTATGAATTTAATCTGGTTATGTAACAGAGATGGAATGTGTTTACTTCTCGGTACGGACTGAATTTTTATATACACTTGAGGTGAATCTTATTTCCTATATGGTTAGATAAACGTGAGCAAATGGGCTACGGCTGTTGCATTCTGCGTCCATTTCCTCTGTCTTTCCGTTTGGCTTTGGAGTTCCTCGTGATGTGCTGAAGTTCTTTCCCAAGTGCCCCTAATTTTTAGAATTTTAGGAAACTGTACTTCAGGACGCCCTCACATCATGTAGTTAGTTCACATGAGCGCATATTTCAGCAAGAACGTGAACGGAGGGGGGGGGGGCGATCACTTCCCCAAACAGAACCGTTCCGAATTTTGTCGGTCCTCACCAAACTTTATCATCCGCGGCTCGGTCGCTTTGCTGCATGATGAAACCAGGCCGGAACTTTGCACATGTTGGCAGTGACGATCAAATATTTCTACATTTCCGATTTTTACGTGTCGCACAAATTAACCACACCCAAGCCAACTTGCTGGCTGTCGCGAAGGTCACCGATCGCCCTTTTTGTAGTTGCGTTGACGGCCACATTGCCTGGCCACTGGGATATATAAGCATCGGAATACGAACACTGCGACATTCACCTGCTTGCAGTCTCGAGGGAATACTCTCCACAGCTGAAATATGAAGGTAACAACTCCAGCGCATAGAGAGATATTGATTTGTACGCGAGATTCGGGGTTGTCCCAGCGGTCTTGTTGAAGGTTCCACTGCCATCGGTTGTAAGTTGTCGACATTCGGAGGATTGCAGCAGCCTTTATTTCGGGGCCACGCAGTCTATAATTCTTGTAACTACTCGCCCAGTGACACAGTGGCGCAGCCCAGAAGAACGGATCCTTCAGAATTTTGGTGCCTCGCAATTTCCAGACATTTTTCAGTTTATTTTTCTTTCTTCATTTTACTTCTGCGCTTTCTTTCTTTCTTTTCCTTTCTTTGGAAAAGTTTTAAATTATAATGCAAACATACAACAATATATTTTACTTAGAAATTGTAGCCTTAAGTGCCTCTAAACAATGTTTAAACGTTCAGCCCCTACCTCACGGAGAACACCGCGTACGCCCTAGACAAGTCATCCTTCCACGTTCAGGGAACCAAACGCCCTTGAACCTTTGAACATTAAGATTAACCCGGATTATATTTAAAGGTTCAGTCCGTACCGCGCAGTAAAGACACTTCGTCTCGGTTATAAAAACCAGTCAGTTAATGCTGTAAGGGGAAATAATTGCTGTTTGTTCTGAGATCCACACAAAACACATAAATACACTGTGTGGGCAGAACGTAGAATTTGTGAATGTTAAACCTGGCGATACATAAAGCCACCACTGGGCTTCGCAGGGATGCGAACACCGGCCCTGCAATATGATCGGTGTGTGAGGGAGCTTTCGTATATTCCTTCTGTTGTTCGAAATGCCTGCCTGTTACAGTGCTTGCTGGTTCTCGTTCTCGTCGTCCTGGCAGTCGCCTCTGCCCAGGTCCTGGTGTCCCCAGGCATCTACGGCGTCCTTCCTGCTGTCCCAGCAGTCGTTGCCCCAGCCCAGCCGGGGTAAGAGCTGTGACACTTATTTGATTTTACTTCCATGATCCACACTAACTGCCATTCTGAATAATTTGAAGTCAGGCAGTGCACATTAAGAAGGGTGTTTATAAGCCACACTAATTAAATTACAATTATGTGTACAGTGTCCTATTTGTGCATGTATTATAGAATTACTTCCATAAAGTTCCCGTCATTTTGCATCAAGACCTTTTGTGCAAGTCTTACCAGTTGCTCAGACAAGAACAGGTTACACATTACAAAATTATCAGTAGTAGTTTTCACTGTAGTGGAGTGCAGAGGACACCACTTTTTCAGAATCATAGTAGTGCAATGTGACTTTACACTCCGTCTCCCTCAGTCACATACTTAAGGCTGCTAGGAAACCCGAAGCAGAAATATGTGATTGACTGCTCCTGACTTTCGTGACATCTCTGTCTAAGGCCAGTAATCCTAGTACTACAGAAAAATTTTATTTTGTGCAAGTAGGTTGTTATTGTTACTAGTTGGGCCACCAAGTGAAGGATAATAATATGTGCAGGGCATGTAGCATGCATGGGATGTAATAGAAATGCGTACAAAGTCTTGGCCGAATAACGGGAATACACAACCACTTTTAAGACCTATGTAGCTTGAAGAAATAAAATTAAAGTGAATTAAACAGGATTAAAGAGTATGGACTGGTTTATTTAATTCAGAACAGGGATATGTGTGGAGCTGTTGTCAATGCATTAATAAACCTATGATTTCAGTAAAATGCTGTAAATTCCATAAGTAGTGTAGCAAGGACTTTGCTTATGAAGTTCATAAGTAAGCATATTTTGTCCTAATTGGCTGGTTTGAGTAAAAAGCATTTTAATTAATTGCCCCATTAACAGGATATCATTTGCTTGGTTCATTGGTTGAGCTGACAGGCATTAGCTGCTTTCTGTTTTATAAAAATTCATTATTTAAAAGAATTAATGAAACCAACTGACTTGAAAATTAATTCTTCTCTGAAAGTTGGATACAAAGGTACCAGCCAATGTGTTGTTCGTTAAGGTGGTGCACACAGTAAAGTAACTGGTTTCAAGCCATTAGTTTCATGCAACAGTCACTAGAGTTGCGTTACAAAAGCTTTCATTCCTGAAGTGAAAGCTGCCAAATGCATGCATTGAATTTGAAGCAAGAAATTGTGGTTGCTTGAAAGTTATTGGCTATGAGTCATGAGTCTGGGGATTGACTCACAGCCCTGAGGATGAAGGTGGTAGATTTCCAGGAAACTTGAGACAAAATGACCAAACCACCCAACAGTAACCCACAAGACCTGATTCCACAGCAATCATGTGGCAAAAACATCAAATCAAAGTTTTCATGCTGTTAATAATATATTTATTCTGATTATTTTACCTTCATGATTCATTGTGTTATTTTGATGGATGACTGATTTTTCATAAAACAATGAAATCATAAAAGCTTTCATTATATTTGAGCATCAATTACAATTAATACGTAACAAAATTATTTTAAAAGTTAAAGGAAAATATAAGTATTTTTAACCACTTAATGTTTTTACTCAGAATTCTAGGAAAGGAATATGTCTCTTTTCATACCAAAATGTAGTAATTGAAAAATATATGTCAGTGAATAGAAGAGCATATTGCAGTTCAAATGATCAAAATATATCATGTAAGGATTTTAGATTTGATTTCTCTCTTTTGCAAATAAAGATTGTGTGTGATCACATTTACATTTTCATGGTTGTTGTTGCTGCTGCTGAGACTTAATAACATGGGAGGGAAGGAAGGGGAGGGCATGAAACAAGACTTCCTGTACCTTCTGCTGCACCTGATCTCTGGATCAGAATTCACCACTAGGGCTTCTACACAGTGTTTTGATGAAGGTGGCAAAGGAAATCCTGAAGAACTTATTGATCTCACCAGCCTTCCGAATTTAAGTTTTACCATATTACTGTCAGATTTATTCAATTACAGATCAAACCACTTTCCATTAATAGTATACAGCAACATCACATTGAAACAATCAGTCACTGAAATATAACAACTTGCAGTTTAATCTGATATTTAGTGTCAGAATGGCTGTTGATTTACTAAAGTTGGGTTGGGGAAAGAACACAAACATGAGGTATAGAATAAAGCTGTTTGAAAGCAAAAAGTGAGGGAGGCTGTAGTCAAAAAGAAAGTCAGAATAGAGGTGGAAGCAGAGGAAGGCACACAGATGCGAGGGACAGAGGGAGAGGGGGTACTAGGCAGACAGGTGCCTATGTTTTCTGCAACCAAACTTCAGTAAAATTTTTATGGTGTTTTTGTTTTTACAGCTATGTGGCTGCAACCCGAGGCTCTGTCCACGTGGTACCTGGAAATGTGCCAATTGCCAGCCACCATCTTAATCTGGCACCTGCCCCAGGAACCCTTTAAATGTTAATACCCTCTCCATTTCTATGCACAGCACAAATGTTTTGATTTTTGGACCTTATGTACAAACTAACTTTAAATAAAGTAAGGCTCTCTGTTTCTGTAATATTATGAGCATTTTAAATTTGAAGCATTCTGAGTTCAAACCAGCTATTCATGCTTTGCAAACTGCTGTACAATATAAAAATATATATTTCCAGTGTTTATTGTTTCCAGCCACAAACCTAAAAGAGAACCCCCAAAGATATGAACCATGGAGTGTAATCTTGCCAGCATGCTTGGCAGGCATGGCTAGTAAACAGTATGTACAAATACTGTGGTAACAGTTCGGATATGGTTAAAATTCTCATACATATTTTTTGTTACTTAATTACATAAGTAGACTTTACGTTCCTTAAATTAACTGTAATTTGTTGCTTCGGGCTGTAGGTATGCTAGAAAGGCAACACTTTTGCCTGACTGCTGTGTAGGGTGTAGCTATGCAACTGAACACACCCCTCCATACAACTGTAAAGTTGTTCAGCTTGCCATTGCACACTTTGAGCCCCATAATGATTATGGATGGACCGAGGCCCATTGGGATGCAGTTGTAATAGAAAAAGCCAAGATTTGAACTGTCACCTAAGCACTTTACCGTGTTGTGAGCCATTTTATCACCTTCACACATTTCAGTTTGCTTGTACAAATTACACCCTGAAATGTCTAAGTCATGTGCTTAGCTGATAGTAAAAACTAAAATGCAGAATATTTTTATGTGGAGGTGGTATTCTTGTAAAAGAAAGCCTATGGATGCTTGACAAGTGAGAAGCCTAACCCCCATATAAATGGTGTTGAATGCATGCTGTCATATGCCTGTGATATGATAGTATTCCTGGAAGACTTTTTAATTATGAAATTCATATGCAGGTTAATGTGGGATATCATAATCAGTATAGTGACTAGTCTAGGGGCTTGAAGGTCTAGGGGTTTGATTCTCCATGGGAGAAGCGATTTTTATTCTCAAAATATTTACAGCAGCTATGGGGCTCCCTGAGCCTCCTATTGAATTGGTACCAAGTGTTTTTGCCTGGGGGGTGAAGATGAGAAGTCACTACCCGCCCTCCCCCACCTAGTGTGAAGCTTAGGAATGAATGGAGTTATACTTGTGGTCCTCTTATGTGCTTTCATGGCATACACAGATGGAATTTTATGTGTTACATCTATCCACAGAGATTAAAGTGCACTCTTTCTCCTAAATCCACCATACCCCACGTTTCCAAAGGAAATTCATCTCTGACATTTAACTCTTCAGTTTTTAAGTCAATTATTTAGGATTATTCACTTGTGTAATAAGTACATGTATGTAACATGTACACAGTGTCCAAGTGAGCCCTGAATATTGTTGACAGATCAAATGAAGCAACTGAGTGCTGGGAACACAGAAATCGTGGATTTGGCAGCCCTTCTTGTAAATATTTTTTACAGAAGTGATGAAGGAGCCATAATTTAAAAAAAACTTTAAGCTGTTCAGAAGATAAGAAAAAAGTGACTTCTGATTGATAACGTAATTTTTTCATCATAGTTTATTACAAGCACCACATTTCAATCTTCATGACAGTAGGAGAAGGCATAAAGACTGTTCCATTGGGCCTCTCAGAACAGCTGTTCTCAGACCCCTTGTATATGCCTCAAGACACAAGCATAACCAACTGCCAGAATGTAATGGGTCAAATATGCTGTGACACTGGGAATGCAAATAACATCCTTAAAAACTCCAAAGAACATTACTGTGTGGGGGGAAGGGGGAGGAAGAAGAAAAAATCGGGGGGGGGGGGGCGCAACATACTGACCCGTGCTTTTCTTGTTCTGTGTTATATTTTTGCTGGGAGGCAGAAAATATATGGGATATTCAGGCAAATCAGGAATACAGGAACATATATGGTGTTGTATGAAGGGTTGCAACATTGTTGCACAAGCATCAGCAGAACATCTATTGAGTGCCACTAAGAAGTGGAAACAATGCAAATGGTAAACTGTACTAAAGCTGAGACTTGCGAGGAAACGCACACAATTCGTTTCTTGCAGGTTGCAAGATTGAAAGTTCTCATGTCAGTGAGGGTAAATATTACTGCTTTCTGGGATGTGACATATTTAGTGTGACAGAAACTTATTGATATTTGGAGGAATGTGCTGCCTCACAGAAAACAGTAATCTATTTGCAGTGTCAGCCACATCTCTGCATGGGTAATGACATAGCTTAGGTGGTTATTTAACGTATCATTTCAGAGATCAAGGTTTTAATCCTACTGCAGTGTGTGCATTTCTGGTGGCCAGTACAACACTGTGACAGGACTTTCTCCAATTTCGGCTTTTCATTGTCAATTATTAATCCATGGTGCTGTGTAATCATACTTGTTCATTTACATTCATTTACACAATGTTTCAGTATTCATTCATTCATTCATTCATTCATTCATTCATTCATTCATCCATCCATCCATTCATTCATTCATTCATTCATTCATTTAACACTCGATAAATCCAAGCACAGGATGTATCATTTTGTCGCCAATCATATATATACATATATGATTGCCGACATATATGATTGCCGACAATTTTCAGCATATCATAAGTGTGTAAAAGTCTGCAGCATAATTTTGTGTTACAGAACATGACACAAAAAGTGTAGGTTTTGAAAATGTCCTGTAGGTTTTTGATTTGAAAGTAGCAGAAGTGTAAAATAAAATGACATTGTTCTTGTCACATACAACTTTTATATCCCACTCTTTGCCTTTCTACCTTAAAGGTGCATGAGTCTGTTACTTCTGAATGATAGTAAACAGCTACCAGACTACATGGGGCCATGCCGCTGAAGACATGTACATTCTGGTAATTTCAATGGAAACTGGAAGCAAAAACCAGCCAGCTGATGAAACCTAATCCCAGACCAGAATTCTCATATAAATACAAATGGTAAACAGAACTTCCAATATGTTTAAATTGTGTAAACTTATATGCGTTGCTAAGAATTATGTGGATTGGACAAGTGTATAGCAAAGTTAAAGATATCCCTGTGTACGTCATGAAGGCATATAGGGGGAGTAAAGGTATAGCACCACTCATTCTTAATCTCTACAATGGATGGAGATGAGTGGTCAAGTACACGTCCTGGCTGCTTTACTCAGGAAAACAAAACGTCTGTACTGTATAGAAGCCTGAGTGGACACCAGAGTTTTCTGTAACTTTTGGAGAAGAGAAATATCCCTTGTCACTGCCAGGAATGACACCCGGATCGTCCAGTGCGTACTGTAGTCACTATCCCAACTACGCTGTCCCAGCTCGTAAAAACTATATATTAATTTTTTCATTTCAGAGATGGAGAACGGATAACGGTTGGTCATAGTCACGGATCGTAGACAGGTGCGATCACGGTTCACACGACCGTCTACGTAAGATCGAGCAGGCACTGACAAGCCTGGTTTATGCAATAATAACTCGCTGAATGGCTGAGATGTCACAGAAGCACTGCTCAAAATGGAAGGTTAAGGTGTCTGACGGTGGGAAGAACTGTTAGACATTGTCGATTAAAGACGTGAATATATACAGCGAATGTATGTTTGAAGATGGATGGAGGTGCTGGTGCTGGGAGTAGGACTACTAGATTTATGATGGAAGGCGTTGGAGCACGAGTTATTCGAGGTCCAGACTGGAAATGGGGAAAGCAGGTTAGATTTGGTCTCGGTGACATTTCAAATTTTTCTCCTTCAGACTGATTACTTGGGTGCAGTATTAACCTGTGTTTGTATTTTCAGGATGGAGGTGAAGGTCATGTTGGGACCGTGCGAAATTTCGAGTCGCCAGAAGAAGTGGTAGTGGTTTGGGATAATGGTACAGCTGCAAATTACAGATGTTCGGGAGCTTACGACTTACGAATATTGGACAGTGCTCCAACAGGTGCGCGTTTATAAATATCTTTACAGTGTGGGGACTAGCCGAGTTAGAAATGTTAGAATAGTTTGGTACGGTTGGTAACTTTCAATACTTGACTTGAATCTCCGTGTGCATTACGGTTGAATCACCAAAATGTATGGACGAAGTATGTGTGCTTGCTGTGAAAGTTGCTCTTAAATTTATTTACCTGTTACCAAAGTATGTAGAAATTTTCTTGTGTTAAACAGTCCCATCATTTGTTTCAGGCGTAAAACATGATGGTACAATGTGTGACACGTGTCATCAGCAGCCAATATTTGGAATTCGTTGGAAATGTGCTGAATGTGGAAATTATGACCTTTGTTCAATTTGCTACCATGGGGATAAACATCATCTCCGCCATCGTTTTTATCGTATTACCACACCTGGTAGTGAAAGGTATGTTATTGTTACTTATGCCATTGATGGTTTTCTGGATTATTACACCACATAGACGTGTAGATTGATAGTGACATATTAGAAGAATGTCCTGCCTGCATCTTCAGGGCGATGGGATTATATTCTGATGGATACTGAAATGATTTAAGACAAAGAAATGCGTCAGTTATGTAGATAGGTGTGCAAGGCTTGTGGGCAGTCAGAATCAGTCTCAAAGGGAGCCATGAGGGAGAGTCTGATGTAACAATGGCCCTTGTCAGGGCCCCGAATGTTGAGAGGTGTGAATGAGGTGTGGCATTACATAATTTTGGATGTTGAGATGGTGTCAGGTGTGACATTTCATTGGTAGCAGCAAAATGGCAATACTTTTCCTGGTTTGGTATTTACCTAAGCAGCAGCAGCATCAGCAGTAGTAGTAGTAGTAGTAGTAGTAGTAGTAGTAGTAGTGGTGGTGGTGGTGGTGGTGGTGGTGGTAGCAATATAATAATGATAATAATCATAATGATTTTATATGTAAAATGTAGAAATTATAGCAAGTTCCTAATACTTGTTGTAAACTGACAGGACCATGCGCAACCACTGCTGTAATTTGGTATTCGTGGTCTAGACCATGAACTGATGTAAGTGCATAACATTAGTAACCAGAACTGCATCATGCTGAGATTTGTGGTGTGTTCTGCCTCTGCTTTGCCTCACAGAGAGCGCAGCAGTCATAACCTTAGCAATTGAGGTGTGACTCATTCACAGGATTATATGTAGGCAGATGAATTGTTTACATTATTTGAGGCTACAAAAAGAAGTCCCATGGATCAACCCCCTTAGTGTCTCCCTCAGACTGTTATTGTTCTGTATTCGCCTCCAGCTGTGTAGCGATTTGGTTTGTGATGAATGTTAGTACTGGTACTGTTTGCAAAGACATGCATTTGTTACTGGCACTGGCCACTGAAGCTGGAGAGGAATACAACAGCGGGTAGAAGGGCGGAAGCCTTGAGCATTGTTGTCCACTGTCCACGGACGTTACGTCAGTGGCTTCACTACAGTCAGCGTAAATCAGGAGCAGGTTGCTGTTCGTCGTTCCCATGCAAAGGGCCTGTGGTTTGCACCACTTGAAGTTGACTTAAGATAATTGGAATGCTTATGATTTCAGGATGTTACTGGAGCCTCGTCGAAAAAGTAAGAAAGTTGCTATCCGTGGGATCTTTCCTGGAGCACGTGTTGTGCGTGGTGTTGACTGGCAGTGGGAGGACCAAGATGGTAGCAATGGACGCCGTGGGAAAGTGAACGAAATTCAGGATTGGTCTGCCGCAAGTCCACGCTCAGCTGCTTATGTCGTATGGGATAACGGTGCCAAGAATCTGTACCGTGTCGGATTTGAGGGCATGGTTAGTGTTGCAGTTCACATTACTGTGAAGTCTGAAAATAACTGGTGGGGTGAAATTCCCTTTAAACAATTCCAGCTGATCAGAGAGAACAGTCATATGTAAAGAAACGTATGTTGTGTCTTGCTGATCATTCTTTGCACAAAGTTTGGGGCAGTACAGATGTACATTATTTTAGAATGTCGATCATAATCCCAAAATGGTGTGACTGGTAATGTACAAAAAAGGTGAAGATTCCAGTCTTTTTCGCTGTGATGCGCTGTGAGTAAGTGGGTAGTTTGTGAGTGTTCCTTGTATCCTTTAAACATTGGAAACTACCTAGCAGGAACACAGTGGTCCATCCCGAAGGGTCATAATACTTTCAAAATTTGGGTGACCATGTCACATCCTGGAAGACTGTAATGTTCAGCAAGACTGGTGTGAGAACCCCAGATCTTACTAAATCTGATGGAGGATTTGTGTTTTATGTATGACTTTGTGTTTTTGTGTTTACAGCAAGTATGCTATCTATGAAGACAGGCATGTGATAAGATGTAGCTGACATCTTGTGAATTTGTGCGTTTTGATGAGAATGTTGATATGCAGCGGGTACATGAGATGCCCAAATGGATCAAGTGATGAATTATCTCTGGATTTGTTGTAATTGTGAATTTCGTGTAATTTTTCAGGCTGATTTGAAGGTTGTGAATGATGCGAAGGGACAAACAGTGTATCGTGATCATTTGCCATTGCTGGGTGAACAAGGACCGGGCCGCTCTGGGCCACATAGACTGCAAATTGGAGATCAGGTGTGTAGACTTGTATAGAATAGAAAGGGGTGTTCCTTATCCCAGACAGTTTAGTCAAGAAATTTAATCCCACACTTTGTGAAGTCCCATTCAACTGATAAGGCTGTATGTAACAAGTTTATATTTGGACAGGAGCAATATGAAGGGTGAATGTATGCTCCCCTATTGAATCACAACATTTTCCATTTTTCGTATTTTCTATGCATTAGACAGTTAGCAATGAGTCCAACAAAATGCACTTAATGGGCAGTTTACATACATTACCATTATGTATTATCATCATCATCATCATCATCATCGTCATCGTCGTCGTCATCATCATCATCATCATCATCATCATCATATCCTACAAGTTTCAGAGATGGTAATATCATGTAATGGTAATATGTGCAAACTAACTGTAAGTGCATATATAAGTAAAAAGACAGTCAAACAGCCAACAAGTAACTATTTATTGGTAAGTTAAGAAGTTAACTTCTTAACTTACCAATAAATAGTTACTTGTTGGGTGTTTGACTGTCTTTTTACTTATATATACATTAAGTACAGCCAACTGGGACAATGAATGTCAAATTAACTGTAAGTGCATTTTGTTGGACTCATTAATAATGTCCTGTTGAAATTTTTGTGGTGTTAACATCATTATTCAATTTGGATAAAAAAATCTACTGACACATGTTTCTGAGCATGTGTTATATTTTTTGTTTATAAAATAAAATTTTTCAAATACCAAACCTCAGACACATGAGCGGTTCTGTAAAGACGGCTACATTTATAATGAGTCACTAAACTTGACAGAATAACAGTGTGTGCTTTTTTAGAACTGTGTACATCTGAAAATGTATGAGTTGAAATCGAGTAGATCAGGGAGTGTCTATTACCAGTTCTGATGACTGCTAATGTATGACAGCAGAACGACAGGTGTTAATATCATATGTGAAAGGTACGTATAAGGAATTGAAACATAAATGAACATGTTTTCAGGTTAATGTGGATTTGGAATTGGAGATTGTACAGTCGTTACAGCATGGGCATGGAGGGTGGACTGATGGAATGTTTGAGTGCCTGGGCACTACTGGTACAGTAGTGGGCATTGACGAAGATCATGATATTGTTGTGTCATATCCGAGTGGCAACCGCTGGACATTCAATCCTGCAGTGCTTACCAAAGTTGCTGTAGCTGCTCCCAGTGGAGGTGCTGGTCCCAGTGACACACAGCAGCAGTTCACTGTTGGTGACTTGGTTCAGATATGCAGTGATCTCGAACGTATAAAAATTCTACAACGTGGACATGGTGAATGGGCTGAAGCAATGGCTCCAGTGAGTATTTATTGGTTACTGAATCCTCTCACAGACCACTGGATTAGTATATTTACATGTGCAGAGTACTTTCCTTTTTGTGCAAAGGCAGTGGAAGCAGTTCATTGTTATCTTGCTGAAGTGAGTTTTTTTGTGTAAGTATAATCATATTCCTTTTTATGTTATTTATATTTTAACCTCCTTTGGTGGTACTCCTGGAAATTTGTGGAACTGACTGACTGACTGTTCCTACTCAGTTTTTCATTAGTTCATAATATATTAAAGTTTCTGTCATCTTATAGCTGACTCCTGCAGGCAATTGATTCCCAATTTTGGTGTTTTCCACCCAGTAGCCTAGTCACTATACTGACTGAGCTACCCAGCTCACCTCCTACTACTACCTTACAGTTTGCTTCTATTGAAATAGGAGTCATGTTCAGATCATGCTTTATGTTGAGGTGTTCCTTGCAGACTCTTGGGAAAATTGGACGTGTGCAACAAATTTATCACGACAATGACCTCAAGGTGGAAGTGTGTGGTACATCTTGGACATATAATCCTGTGGCCGTCACCAAAGTTGCTTCATCAGATGGCACTGTACCAGGCACATCCAGTGGAGGTATGTCTCGTAATAACCAAAAGCAGCTTTCTGGCTTCAGTATAACAAAGTGATATGTGGTTACAGTAAGATCTGCTATATTTGGTATTGGATTATCCAGAAATCTCTGTTAACTGGCAAATTGACAAACAGGCCCATTACAAGTTAAAATTAAAATCAAAATTAAAATTGCAAAGGGTAAAATTATGTAAGTGAACGGTGAAGATGGTGACACCAAAATGTGTATGTAATTCAGTGTTGTGAATGTGACAATTAAGAGTTAAATATTGGTTCACCCCCCCATTATGTGTGCACCTTGTTATGTAAGTAGTGGTGAAAGGGACTGGAAGGTGCAGCATGGAAAACAGGACACGATATAAAGTGACAAGTTGAATCGTTAGGTCTGTCCATGTGGTTGCTAGGTACACTAAGATACATAGTAAGTATAATATTCTGATACCCAGAAAATTATGATATCTGTCAAACCTTTGGTCCCAGAGGTGCTTGTTATCACAGATTTTACTGTACTGGTATGGTCTCCATGTTTGTGAACCTCAGTTAACTTTCTGTCCTGACTAGTTTTCATACCATTTTCTGACCTTTCAATGACAGGTTCCAGAATGAGAGCCTTCATGCTGTCATTTAATGTATAGGGTATTTTCTCCCTGCTGGACTGATAAGCGCTGACCCAACGCTGTGCCAGTGTTGCGTCCATACGCTGTGTGTCGAGGAGGTTTAACAGTCAATGACAGGAGCTGGACAAATGATAGCAGTTGATGATAACGGTTTAGAAAGTCTAATAAAATCTGAAATGAGTGTTGGGCTGGCACTTACCAGTCAGGTGGCAGAAACACACCATATATTTTATGCTCCCAAGAAGTGTTTGTATTTTGTTAAAAATAACTGATGCTTTTTGTGCCTTTTGATGTTATTTTATGTATTTATTATTGGTATTTCATAAGTTATTGAAATCAGATAGACATTTTATTTGAAAATGGCTTCTGACACGATGGTTGTACTGATAACATTTAATCCAGGACACTGAGATTCTACTGTTTAAATGCATGTTCTTAATTGTTATCATGGCCACGCATGTTAACCTTTTAAAGCCTAGCGGTAACTTTACGTACCACCAGGTTTAACATTAAAAAATTCTACGTGGTGCCCACATTGCGTTTATGTGTTTTGTACGGATCTCAGAACAAACAGCAACTTTTGCCTTATAAAACATTAAGAGATTGGTTTTTATAACCGAAGTGGAGAGTGTTTACAGCGCGGTACGCACTGAGTCCTTATATAAAACAGATGTGCTTTGTCTTTAAAGGGTTAACTCGGGGTAATAGTAGTGTTGGTATTGAAAGAATGCTATGCTGCCAGCTGGACCTTTACAGAAGCACAGGACACAGCCAGTAGTGGTGCTGACAGAAACAGAGAGTTCTAGACAACCTGGCAGTTCTTAAGCTGTCTTTAATGGAGCTCAAGAACATTTCATTTCCACATTCACAAGATTGTATTATTGGACCTTGTCATGAGCCAGATGAATCCAGTCACAACTGTCAGTGTTTCTTCATGATGTTTCAGTATTATCCAGCTGCTTTTACAGTGTCACATTTCGAAAGGGTTGAGTTTTCAACAGCACTGTTGTGAGAACTTCATATCTCACAGTTCACATGTGATAGTTATGATGTTGTGATTTGTTCACTTGAGTTTGGTTGTTGATATAGAGATATGTCTGAGGACAGAGAGAGAAAGTGATTGTGTTTTACTTTGAGCCCCTTGTGTTGAAATCTGGTCTGTCAGATGCATTCAGACTTGTGTCTTGAGTAGTTGCCTTCCCTATCTACTGAGGCTATAATTTGTGTTTGTTTTGTGCTTTGTGTTCCAGAGCGCTTGAGTGCGCTGCTGAAGAAGCTGTTTGAGACACATGTGTCTGGTGATGTAAATGAGGAACTTGTGAAAACAGCTGCTAATGGCGATGCTCAGAGGTGTGAAGAGTCTCTGAAGCGCACAGATGCTGATGTGAACGGAGTGTTTGCTGGACACACGGCGCTGCAGGCAGCTAGTCAGAATGGTCATCTTGAAGTGATTAAGATTCTGCTGCGGCACAAAGCTGATGTTGAGATAGAGGTAGAAGCTGTTTTACATAATTTTGTATTTAACTCAGTACTCTGCATCTGTCATTGCTATCATACAGGGCACCCTGAGATGAAAGAATGTTATTTGTAAGGAAAACCAATAACCATCCATTGAACACAGCATATGTCGGTTACAGAGAACCAACAGCTATAACAAATACAGTGAAACCTCGATACCTCATTTTTGAAGGGGATGGAAAACAAAAACGATAAATATGGGAAAACAATAGTTGCGGGAAACCATTAAAAGCTATAGATGAGAAAAATTTAAGGACTTCAATTTAATGGCAATTATGTGATACAACACTTAATTAAAACTGCTAATTCTTGTAAAAAAAACTGTAATTGACAGTTGTTTTGTAGAAACTTTGCGTCTAAGTTTAAGGAACAATCTCTCCAAGCTTAGAACACTATCACGATCACTGTCGCTGTTTCTGTGCGCATAGACCGATGATTTGACTTTCATGAGAACTGTGTGCACTTCAGCAAAGTTCGGCACAACTGTGGGTTCGGGTTCAGTATCTTCCCCTTCCTTACTTCAGGCTCCCACATGGCTCTCGCACAGCTCACCCACCGTATTAACACCGCTGGTCACCAGGCGACTGTCCACAGAGACGCAGTTGTCAAATTTCTTGTTACCCATGCCACTGAACTTTTGCCAGTCATGGTGAAAAGCATCATCATCTTTATTCCTCATTGCGACATCACTAACATGTGAGGGTTGTCCACGCCTGTAGCCAGCTTTTCGAAAATAATTTTCGATGGTCTGCTGCATTACTTGCCACCAGGCTGACACACTGTAGTGCATGGCTTCTAGGACGTTGATCTTTCTCTGATCTTTGCAGGCGTCCATTAGGCAAACAGCCATTTGCACAAGGCGCTTTCTATAAAGCTGCTTGAAGCACTTCCTAAGTCAAGCAGCTGGGGCACACTTGTGCAGTTTGCTGGGTAGCGTACGACCTTGATATTTCTGAGAAATGGTGTGTCTTGTGGATGAGCGGCGCAGTTGTCCACAAAAAGGAGAATTTTTCTGTTTTGTGCACCAATAGTTGCGTCTAGTAATCTGAGAAATGATAAAAAATGTCCATTGCCGTCCACAGTTTATTATTTGCATGGTATTTGGCAAGCAATTTTTTAATGTTTTTAAAGCACCATGGTTTCGGAGATTTTCCGATAACAATCGGCACTTGTTTATCACTCCCTTCACTGTTAACACACAGAAAAACATTAAGTCTGTCTTTTGAGCTTTTTCCGCCATGGCAAGACTCTCCTTTGAGAGCCAAGGTTCTGTCAGGAAGAACGTTGAAGAAGAGCCCAGTCTCATACGCATTATAAGTGTCACGTGGCTCATATGCCTCCAACAAAGTTGGCAGTCTTTCCAGCCACACTTCCCGTAGTTTCGCTGTCCACTGCTGCACTTTCTCCGGCTAACTCTTTATATACCAGGCCATCCTGGTCCTTAAACCTGGTTATCGAGCCATTGGATGCAGTAAAATTTCCTATCTCCAGCTGCACTGCAGTCTTCTTCACCTTTTCACGGAGGACGTTTCCATCAACTGGTATATTTGACACCTGTGCTTGCTTGTACTATGAGAAGAGCACACTTTCCAACTCGCTGTATGTTGAATCCTTTCCGGTTTTCCTCTTCTTACTGCCGTTTCCACATTTCTCAATCTGTTCCTGGATTTTGTCCTTTATTGCGAATATTGAATTCACTGTGTCTGGGGTCAACCCAAGGCATTTGGCAGTGTCAACACATTTCTGTCCAAGATTCTTCTCCACCTCTTCTGTTATTTTCAGTCACTCATGCAGAGTTCTTGCCTGCTTTTTAGGATGGTACATGGTCCACGGATATAAAAAAAATATTTATGTGGCAATTACAGGAACAAGGAAATGAAACAATAACAGGAACGAAATATAACGAAATGATAGAAACAGCAATGGAACAATAACAAATAACAGAAATAAAATGTTACGGGAAAAGGATAAATAACGATGGAAATAGATAAAACAGAATAACAAAGCTGTGAAAAATTAACAGATGATACTGCATGAAGCACATGCGAATGCACCAAACCACTTGCAATGAAGTAAAGCTTAAGGATGAAGCGTGACTCCATGCCAACACGGATCTTGGTTGTTTGATAAGGGAAATGAAGGGAATGATGGGAGTGGGAGTAAACACTCAATTTCTACTGTAGCCTGAAAGAGAAGGATGGAGGTATGATCTGCGCTTGTAGCCAGTGGCAGTGCTGAGAAAGCATGGCACATGTGCACACCCTCAACATTTTGAACTCATTGAAGGTCATCATGCATTCCCCCCTTGTAAGCTGCTAAATCATTGTTTCAGTTATCCAGAAAGGCTCAGTGTGGGAAATTGTTGCCTCAGGACCATGATTTTCAATGATCAGTGCGATGAAACGGTAGTTTGAGGAACAATGGAGGTGGAAAAAAATAGTGTTGTTTGTATGGGACTAATTCCGGGACCAAACAAGACAGACAAAATTTGCAGGAAGACAATGGTAACGGGAACAACGGATCGAAGTTTCACTGTATTTGTTGTATTCAAGTGGTACTTTTTTTTTTTTAAATAATTTGCACAATGGGTTGGGTCACATTAAGATATTTGTGGGGAACATGGGACACTCCTTCAACACATAAAAATTTCATAAATCTCAGAATTATTATTCACAGAAGTTACAAATCATGGTATGGTCTAAGTTCCCACGAAACGAGATTCCACCTATTTTAAATTTTGCTGATATGACTTCAGAAGTTTATCTTGTGCCAAGTTCAAAATGTACGTGGTACACAGTAGCGATGCTGTCATTTCCCTAAGCATAGTAGTGAAACCAAAGCCAACAGTGACTGCATTTTTACTCTCTGTGGTACAGGACAAGGATGGTGATCGTGCGGTGCATCACGCAGCATTTGGTGATGAGCCAGGTGTGATGGAGCTGCTGGCACATGCTGGTGCAGATCTCAATGCTCGCAATAAGCGTCGACAGACTGCACTCCACATTGCTGTCAACAAGGGACATGTCGGTGTTGTGAAAACGCTACTGGAACTTGGATGTCATCCCAGCCTTCAGGTAGGGTAACCATTCTGTTCGCAAATGACCAGCCACATCACTTCAGAATAGGAGACATTGTGTTCTGCAGTGATGAGCTGATCATTCACAAAGCGTCTATCATTGTTAGTCACCATAGAAGCTGCTGGATGTGGAACTGTGATTTTAATGCACTAGATAATTGGAAATTTTTAAGTATACAGTCTGAAACAAACATAGTCTCACAGTGTGATGAGCACTGGATGTCCCTAAAGGTCATGAACTTGAGTAGGAAGATATGCCATTGCACGTAATGCTGTATTGTTTGTTAACACATATTCTTCAGTGTGTCTGCTATGCAGACATTTAAAAATAGTTTGCCATGCTCTACCACTGTTTGGTTTCCTTTGCGTTCAGTGCACTCTAGTTATATGTTCTTTGACTGGATTTTCATGCCTGCTGAAGGAATGTGAAGGTGACAAGGTAGCAAACTTCTTTACAGGTAAACTCAAGACCATAACAAGAAAATTAATAAAACTTGAAATACTGACATAAAGGTGGTGTGGTTTGGAGGGCATGTCTGTGCTTGAAAGTTGCAGATCGATAAATAATTTTGTAACCTTTTGTTAATGTGGGCTCAGATACCTAGAACAGTGATGCGTGACGCACATGAATCAGATCATATCACATCCTTCTGTACTATGTCAGTGCCTTTCTGGTGTATTTATTGTTATTATTTAAGCAATTCTGGGGTGAAAGATTTAGCTCTAATAAATGTAGTCTTATGTGTGTGCTACCCTGCGGCAGTAATGTTTAGAATTCAGTAAGTGTTTGGTGCAGGTGGCAGATAAGTGTGTGCTGTTCCTGTGGCCCCATGCTGCAGTGTGGAGGGGTATAGTGAGACTTGGAATGCCTGTGCAGTGAAAATATTGTGTTCAGTGTACTGGCATATGTTTCTTAGGGAAAATGTTACATACAGTAGAATGCCTTTAATCTTGCACCCACAGGACCAGACAGGTGTCAGATTATCAAACATCTCAGTTTATCACACTGTACCTATACTGACATAAGTTCTTAAGAGCAATCTTTTGTTACAGCCATCAGAGGATGTGTACTTGTCAGTTATTTTCACTTCTTCAGAAAAGGACTTAGCTTTCTCAATTATTATAGGCCCAGTCATGGGTTTTCCTTTGAACACCATTGTTGTAAACCACTTATACAACACCTTGTCTAATTGCACTAATTTAGGCTCTTCCAATATCTTTCACTTGAAGATGCCCTTCACACCTTCACCTTATGCCATTAACGATTGTAATTGGTCCATCTGTCTTCTTAAATCATAGATGGTTGACAGTCCAGTGTTGTTTTAAGCCATAATTATTCTTTGGCTTTCCCCACTTTCAAGGCCCCTCCTTATTTCAAGTTTCTGAGGCATTGTTAAAGTCACGTGTTTCCTTGTCCCAGCAGTACCGTGCTGACTCACCTTTGGATCTTTCAAAGCCATTATAATTGCTCAGTGGGCTGATTGAGTTTGAGATAAGCCAGTATAAGGTCATGACATCAGTACACTCACTGCAAGTTACAGATGGCAGAACTTCCAGTCTTGTAACTGCTTTCTTCAAGTGCCAAACTGTGAGGAGAGGTGGATTATCGGTTACTGGATTAAAGGACTTCTGCTGTCCTGCCATATTCATGTTGTGGCCTTCTGTGTTATGGCACCACGTTCTCAGGTAGCTGTGTGCTGGTATTTCAAAGGAATATACTGCCTCAGTCTTCAGGGTTTAAATGCAAAAGATCTCTTTGTGTATATTCACAACTGTCAAAAACCATATCTTAAACATATTGCATGGCGGTTGCATACACTATACCAAAGTGAAACAACTTTCATTTTAATTAAAGGACCATAAATCGGTTTCTTGTGTGAAGAGCTGCTAGTTTTTGTCTTACTTTTGAATTGGGAAATGAAACTGATTAGGCATTGGCACTGCCATCTTCTCTTGTGTTCTGCTTTGTACGAATTGCTGACTGTGTTTTTTCAGTGGGCGCTTAGTGCTTGTAGGTCTGATGGATGATCCTGCATTGTTAATGAAACAGTGGCAGAGCAGACGTTTTGGCACTTGAAACATTCAGGACTACTGTCGGAATGAATTGAAATCTCATTCATCTGTATCTGATGTTCCATGTTGTCTCCCTGCATTCCCCTGTGAGTGAACTTACTGTGTTGTGAGACGCATTTCTCTTCTAGTTGCAAGCAGTATGACTGTTCTGCTACAGTAATTGCAAAGCTCACTGCTGCAAAATAAAGCACATATATCTGTCTTGTTTTCTTATAAGTCCAGAATAGGATTCAAGTGTTCTGGAAAGTGACACTGTGTCATTGTGTGAGTGGTTCCTCACATTCTGAAGGATCATAGTGCCATCATCTTCAGGGCCAAACAGAGTTCTGGGACTGCGATGACATCATATCTCACAAGTGAAGCTTAGCTAATCTACTTTTGGCCGAACTTCAAGGTTTGCTCACTGTGGCTTAATTTTTTATACCCAAGACCACTTTCGCTGTGGTTGCGAATGTGAACTAATGTTCCTAAACAGAAAATATCTTTTACTGCCTTCCTGAGCACAGCAGCTTTATCACATAGAGAGCCTCCGTGCACCATGACATCCTGCTGCTGCTGCCATGCTGGGGGACGTGGCAAAAGAGATCGTTGGTATTTGTGTATAATCATTATCACAAATTACAGACCTGGAAATATGTTGTGTGAATGTGCTTCATAATGATGAGCGTCATGTTTTGTGGTGATCACCAGATATTGTTAGGGTGATCAAACCAAAGTGAATTAGATGGGTGGGGAATGTGGCATGTATGGGGATAGCAAAAATATGTACAGGGTTTGGTGGGAAGAGTTGAAGGAAAGGGAATACATGGACGACCTAGGAATGGTTGGGGAGATAATATTAAAATGAATCTTAACTGAAGAGGGTGGGAGGTTGTGTATTGGATTTGTGTGCGTCAGGTTAGGGACCAGCGGTGGGCCGGTCTGTGTGCTGCAGTGAACCTTCATGTCAGTGATTTCAGGCTTTTGCCACAGTGTTGATGAGATCTGCGCTCTTCTGGGGCATTACACAGCAGCCGATGGTAATCTTGCACGGACGTTTTGGGACAGTGTATTGGTCTCATCTTCATAGGACTGATACACTGTCCCAAAATGTAGGTAAAGGATTGCCATTTGACACTGTGTAGTACCCCAGAAGAGCACAGATCTCAACCTTCATGCTCCATAAAATGTGAGGAATTTCTTGGCTACCTAAACAGCTGGTAGCTTCTGAAGAGGAGCTCTGATCACTGCAGTTAGTTACATGAACTAAGCACTGCACCTGAGAATGATAATCATGGCCTCCCACCCACTCACACTGTAGATGTTGTTTATATATGTTGCTTCAGGTAAAGGTAAGTGGGAAAGTTGGCTCTGTGCATGTTATGGAAGCATGTAGGGGTGGAGGTGTAGGCCCACACATTCTTGAAACTCATCACAAGTTGGAGGTGAGTAACAGCATCCTGCCTGGGCCAGTTTACCCTCGGGTACCCAGTGAATAGGCTGGGTGGGCTCCAGGGCAGATGGAGGCATTTTTGAAGAAGAGAAAATGTCTATGGAATGAGGCAAAGTGTTGTGAATTCCATGTGACATTGTTCTGTGCCACACTTTAGATGAGCTAAAGTTATCGGTCAGCATTTTGATTGTTCATATTTGGAATTCTTCAGCGTTTTTGGACTAGTCATTTCTGGATCTCAGGAATGTGTCACCTGGCATCTCGACTACTGCTATGTTGAATTCGGTATTAGGGAAAAGTTAAAATGGGAGGTTTGGCAAGTGGGTGTTTCTTGTGAAGTTTGTGTCTTAGTAAGCAGGTTAGCACTGTTACATTTCTGTTGGGTGCAGAGGATGCTGAGCTAGTGACACCAAGCTGAACTAATAGAGCATGGCAGTCTAGCTGAGCCCGGATTTTGTGCTTCTGATGGGTATCACTGTAGTTGTAGCGCAGCAGGATTAAACTATTGCACAACAGCTGGGGGGGGGGGGAGCTTTTGCCAGAGCTCACTGAATGATCATAGCCACCACACTGACTCAGGTTGTGACACTACTCAAGTGTTATCGAAACCTTGAAAATATGTTGGGAAGTATTTTACCGTGGGGCAGTTAATGTAATGCTGATGGTCGGAGTGGTAATGTGTCTTGTCCCAGTGGATGACATTCTATGTGCCCAGTGCTCTGAGAACCTCAAACGTTTGTTGTTCAAACCACGGTAGTAATTCACATCCACCAAAGTTAAGTAACAACATAATCATGGTATTCTTTCCATCAACTAGTCCATCTGTAATTGTCTTCAGTATTTTGCCCACTCATTCGGTTTCTGTAAGTGTATTCCTGACAGCTTGTACAGCACATTTCGTGTAGCATGTGTTGCTGTCAGTTATAATTTGGTTGAACCCTGTGAGACCTTCTTCAAGTGTAGACATAACTGGAAAAGGTTTATCAGACTGTAGCAGCTGTTTTGCTTGTGGCTTGTTATTAGTATGCAGTGATGCAGTGCATTGTGGTAATGATCTTACACTTGGTCTAATGGCTGGGCTCTGGGGTTGGTGATGTGTTGTGCTTTACTTGAAGGGGCAAGAGATTTTTCTCTCCTCTGTATCTTCTGGACCGGCTGTGGGACACATCCCTCCTCCCAGGCAATGGTTACCAGGGACTGGTTCACTGGAGGCAGGGTGGCCAGGACATGAGGCTGACCACTCTCCTCCATCTAGTGCTGAGGTTAAGAATGAGTGGGGCTATACCTCTGCTCCCACCTGTGCCTTCAGAAGATGCACAGGGATAACTGTACCTTCACCTGAAGAGTGACCATGTGTCTGATTGTCAGAAGGGTGGTGTTTACTGGATGTACAGCAAGGTGTTGAGGGAAGTATTGTGACTGGAGGCAGAGGAACAGGAGGCCAACAGGCTTTATAGTTCTGCTCACATACACAAATAGTGAGGAGGAGGAGGAGGTGGGCAGGACATGTAGTATGCATGGGACAGATGAGATGTGTGCAGACCACTTGGGACATTTAGGTGTTGGTGGGAGTGTACCATTTAAAATACGGTTCTAAGAAACTGAGTTTCAGAGCGTGTATTGGATTAGTCTGGCTCAGGATAGAATCCAAGTTTGCGCCTTAGTGATTTGAGTTCCATCAAAGGCAGCAAATTGCTGAAGAATGCAGTGAATGTCAGCTGCTTGCAGCATCAGTTAATACTGAATGTTCTTGATGCACATTTTTGTGGCATTCTGCACAGTGTGTTGTGCAGATAAGTTTAATATTGTTACCATTGAACAGTCGTGCAGAACAGTGTGACGTGTTGGCTGTTGAACTGGCCACACAGTGAGCAGCGCAAGAGTTAATGCTGTTAAATGGAGCTGAACGCTTGGAGCCCAAACCCCACTTAATGTGGGTTGTTAGTTTGCCACAGTTTGTGCTCGCTTTTGGTCTCTGCAGTGTTCAGTTACAACTTAATGTAGCTTTTCCACTGACTTTGCAAGTAGCAGCAAGTGAACGTGCACACTCATACCCAAACAAGTGGAAGTGGGGATTAACAAACTTCTAACACAAAGCTACTCTACATGCAAGTAGTGGGCACATTAATTATGATTACCTAAGCCAACAACAGCGGTAGACACAAGCTGTTATACACATTTAACCCTTTAAAGACGGAACGTATCTGTTTTATATAAGGACTCAGTGCGTACCGCGCAGTAAACACTCTCCACTTCGGTTATAAAAACCAGTCTCTTAATGTTTTTTAAGACAAAAGTTGCTGTTTGTTCTGAGATCCGTACAAAACACATAAAGGCAATGTGGGCACCACGTAGAATTTTTTAATGTTAAACCTGGTGGTACGTAAAGTTACCGCTAGGCTTTAAAAGGTTAAGGCACTGCAGATGGAATGTGTAGTACCAAGTAGCGCTCTTCAGAATCTTTTTTCTTGTGTAAATCTGTGTTAAAGTTACAACGGTCAGATCGCTTCCTTCCCATGTGCATCCCATGAAGGCATATGGTGAGAATGGTGGTATGGCTCCACTCATTCTTAACCTCGGCATTAGATGTAGGTGGGTAGTCAGCTTTATTGCAGGGCAAGAACCCTTGTATCCACTGAACGGCGGCTGGGTGGACTCCAGAGCCGGTCCGGACGTCTTGGAGAAGAGATAAATCTGTTTGCCCCTGCCGGGAATGCAACCGTGTTTGTTCCGTTGTCGGGCCTGTAGCGTAGTTACTGTACCAACTGAGCTAACTCGGCCTCCTTCCCCCTATATCTTCTTCACTTGACTGCGAAAGGTGGAGGGCGCAGGATGATAGCTCATTGCATCAGCAGCTGTCGGACTGGGCTGATTGCCGACAGGGAAGGGTGTGTGGCGGGGGGGGGCGGGGGAGGGGCTTCACATCGCTCGTTAAGCGTCGCGCTGATTGCTACCCCTGCTGCAGTGAGGTTCTGTGCTGCCCCCTCCGAACACTTCATTGTTGCTGTGCTGAAGAGGTCAAGGGTCAGACTTTGCCGCTTCTAATGTCGCTTTGTGTCCGTGCTGGGGTGTTCGCTGCTGCACAGGCTTACGTCACGGCCTTGATGCGTAAAATTCATCTGAACAATATATAAGGATACCCTTCCTACCTCACAGTAAACACTCTGCGTGTTCATTACAAAAGCCAGTCAGTTACTGCTGTACGGGGAAACAGTCCTGCACAGTTCGCTGTGTGTCGGGCTACAGTGTTTGGTCAGTGCAGACGGCCCAGTGCACACGCTGATGCACGGCAACGTGTGAATACTGTCTGCTGCTGTGTGCAGTTGTGCACTGTCAGTGCTTCTGTACGGCAGGCCGTGGATCAGCGTCTGTAATCTTGCTAATGTACTTGTGTGGCAAGGCTGGTGATCGTGTGCAGCATTAATGTACGGCTGCAACCCGCATCACAGGTACGATGATCCCCAAAATTAATTACACCTGCTGGGTTAGCAGCATCGCGTGTTTGTGTGTATGTTTTGAGTGCACTGTGACAGGGGCAGTGAAGACACTGTCATGTGACTGCACAGTACTGTCTTATTCCGGTTAGTGACGCCGTGTAATCTGGCTGATACGTAGTGGTATACAATGGTACTTGTGACGGGGTAGCGCAGTTGGTGTAGTGACTGGCCTATGGGCTGGACCGTCCCGGGGCACGATTGTCACAGTTGGTAGTTCTTGCATTGTGAGTGCCTGTTTGCTGACAGTGAGTGTCTGCCTGTTTGTTGGGTTTAAGGGACAGTCACGGGTGCTGAAGCTTGTTGTAGTGCCTAAATATCGTCTGTTTCCTGAATCATAACTGTGACAGCCATACTAGCCGTGTTACTAACGGCACGGGCGGAAGCACTGGGCTCCCCGGCACAGCACTCGTGTGTGGAACATTTGGTCTGTTCTGATTTACAGATCACATCAGTCGTGTGCCTGCACACCGGGGCCCTGTTTATAATGTACTGTAAAGTGTGCGTTGTGTTTAATGCTGTGAAGAGATGTCGCAGTTTGTAGCGTACCTTTACAGTGGTTTATTTGGCGTGGACGAATCCTGTCAAGTGACCTTCTCCACCCTGACATGCAGCGGCTGCCCCTTGTAACGCTGTGCGTTCGGTGGTCTGATGCCAGTTATTATGGTCGAGGTGGATTTTGCAAAAGTTTTCTTCCGGTCGAAATTGTACCTGAGGCGGAACGGGGGAAATAACCAGTTAATACGCAAGTGTTTCAAGAGATGGCAGTAGCTGTCACACCGACCATCCATGTGCTGATGTCCGGAAACGCGGGCTCAGTGTGACTCTGACCTGACATTGTTAAGTTCAGTAAGCAAATAAAAATTAGACCGTTTCGTGTGAGGGCGAATAGCTAAACACACGTATCCACCTGCCCACAAGAAAAAACAGGTGTGAAACGCAAATTGCTCTTCTGGAAATCGTGTCTAGCGACCGGCGGTCTAAATTGTTGCCCGATATGGTGTGTGTATTATTTTACAAACGCTGCAAACCGACACATCATTTGACACTGTACATACGGGCATATTACTTGCAGTTCGTTTCAAAAACACGGAAGTGCAAACTTACAGCATAATGCAGTTTCTGTCTGTGCGGTGCGGTTGCCGCGCGTCCGTCGGTCCTGGTAGGAAACTGTGTAGTGCATAGTGCGATCACTGTGCGGTGCCAAGCCGGCAAATAATGCGAGATTACTCAGTGGGTGTGTATGTGTACACACATGCATACACACACACACACAGTAGTGTATCGAAGTCCATAAACCTCGATGTCTGTGATTCTGACTTTTCGTGATCGCGCATTTAGTACTATTCGATCTTTCGTGACTGGTTCCGAAGAATCGGAAGGACACCACATACCTAGCGCTTGTCCTACTATTGCACAGATCACTCTCAGCTCAGTCGACCTCTGTCTTTCATTAAGTGAGGTTGACTGCTGCCGTGTGTTACAGAATGGCAGTGCCCTTCACCATGTGTTACAGAATGGCAGTGCCTTTCATCATGTGTTACAGAATGGCAGTGCCCTTCACCATGTGTTACAGAATGGCAGTGCCTTTCACCATGTGTTACAGAATGGCAGTGCCCTTCACCATGTGCAGTATTTTGTGCTTACAGAGCTTTTTGTATTTTATTAAAACAATCTTTCATGTTTGCGCGTTTCCAGGTTATTTTATTTTTGTGTTGCTGCTATTTCATAAGTTCTTGGACCATAATACGCCTTTTATATTGGAAGTGGGTTCGTGTTCCAGATTTTGATGTTCGTGACCGTTTTTCTGTTGACAAATTTCGAACATCAAGGACCTGAACTGCTGATACCGTGTGCCTTCTTTTCAAGTTCTCAGACTCCGTTACACTTGACAGCTTCATTTCGGAGGCGCTGTTGTTACTATCGAAAGAAAGTAAAATTTTGTTCTTTGCCAAGAGTTGATATAGCGTCATTTAATTATCTGATGAGCGTTGTGTTTTCCCGCCACATACTCTTGCAGTAATTCCCAGAGCGTTCAAGTACTGACTCCGTTATCCATTGCATGAGTCATGTTGAAGTGATCTTGATGAATTATCGACACGCAGTGCTGCCTTTTTGTGTGTAAATGCAGCCACAACCCCATTCATCAGAATTAGGTGTTGTCCGCCAAATAATGCGGGCGGTGGAATTATGTCGCTTGATTATCAGCTTCCAACAAATCGCTCCCGTATTGATGCTGTGTATTTGACCTCAGATAATTTGTTATGGCAGACACAAGCAGCCCTTCGCTTATCATTCATTTTACAATTTGTTTTGGAACTTCCGGATTAATGTTTATTGCCTGCCACATCGATTCTTTCCCACAGACTTCATCATCTGTTAACCTTTTAAAGCCTAGCGGTAACTTTACGTACGACCAGGTTTAAAATTAAAAAATTCTACGTGGTGCCCACATTGCGTTTATGTGTTTTGTAAGGATCTCAGAACAAACAGCAACTTCTGCCTTATAAAATATTAAGAGATTGGTTTTTATAACCGAAGTGGAGAGTGTTTACAGCGCGGTACGCACTGAGTCCTTATATAAAACAGATACGATTCTTCTTTAAAGGGTTAATACTGACACCACGTAGGCTACACAGTTGTACATACACAGCTGTCAGCGAGATTGTATTTGAGGACTGAAGTCTTCTAGGATGTGATACTGTGTCGTTGGATCATTGGTTCCCGACGTTTCGAAGGAGCGTGATACGTTCATTCTCAGTGCTCAAGGTGACCACCTTTAATTGCAGTGGTATGAACACCTTAAAACTTGCAGAAACCTTCTGACATGTTTCGAGCAACCCAGGCTATCCTAAGGGAAAATTGCGCATGCGGTGGGAGGTGCTGGTGACAGCGGTATACGTGTGACGACTGTCCGGGCAAAAATGCTGCCGTTCCGTTCGACACATCTTAATCTGTCCACGTGACAGGCAGCTCGTGGTCCGTCGTGAAACTTGACTTTGGCGAGTTCTGCCAAATTTATTAGAACACACTGGTTTTGGTTGAAATTGGACAACGATAACGAACAGTTCGCACGGAGCTGAAGTTGCTCTTACCATGCACAAACGTACAGTGGAATTAATGAAATCGCTGGGCCACATATTGCCAGCCGAAATTGTGACCGTTACGGCTGGAAGGTTATGGACTGTCCTCCCTGCAGTCCCGATATCGCTCCCAGTGATTTAAATGTCTTCGGACCGGTTAAGAGACACCTGGCTGGCAGGCGATTTGCAGCAGACGTCGACGTAAAGCAAGCTGTCACGTTTCTGTGCAGACACTTGAACCCGATTTCTTTTTCTTGGCTAGGACACAAGCCTTCATGCCACGGTACGATAAATGCTTAAATGGCAGTGGTGACTACAGGGAGTCTGGTGTGTATCATCTGCTGCACACGTGCCGTGCACACATCGAAGTCAGAATGAAGTCTAGACATCACAGTGTTCGTTCGCTCATCTTTTGGAGCTCATTTGTATTGCGGCGATAAAATGAAGCAGGCGATGTGGACGGTGTAGAAGCGATCAGTTCAGCATTACGGAACTGGTGGCTCTGGCCGGTTCGTCTCCTCACTGAGTCCATCTCGTACTTGCGCTGTTTCCCTCCCTGCCTCGCCAGTTGCCCCAGCCACTAGCGCAGTCGGTCTGCACGCACGCACACTCGCACACGCACACTCTGCTCGTGTCACCGCTTCTCCACGTATCCATTCATTTCTCCTCCCGTCTGCCTTTTTATCTGCACCACTCTGCAGTCGGAGTTTCATTCGTACTCTACGACTGTTCCTGTCTTCTTTCTGTTTGTTTATCCCTATCTTTCTTTTCGCCATCCGCCGCGCCAAAGTGAGATTGTCCTTTAGTGTCTGCAGTCTTTCCGTGACCCAATAGTATTAGGGAATGCCAAACAAATGTGACAGAACTGCTTCGTAATGCAGAACACGTTGTGACTGCCGGACCTCTGTGCAGTGCCTTACGTGTGGGTCTGTTTATGACATTCGAGTAATGGATTAGGATGCATGAAAGCCGATTTATAGCCTCAATTCAAGTTGTCTTTATTATGGATCATGTGACCGAATATGCGAGCTGCCCGACATCTTAAGGAGTTTAAACAAAATGAAACATTTAAAGAAGAATGTCCAGGTTAGGTAGTCGTACGGATCGACGTGACAGCGGCGTCACTCGGGCTGTTTTGAAATGCTTGTAAGTCACGTGGCGTTACGTGAATTCTGTACGGCACCTTCCAATAACAGCTTTATAGATGTTATATACATATATATAGAGTGTGTGTGCGTGTGTGCGTGCCCCGTGCACTTCCGTACAACCATTCTGTCGTTAGGTGTGCGTGTCGGTTCGTGTTAGCAGCACGGTGAAGTGCTGTTACTCGTGGCAAGAGACTGCTTGTTGGAAGCTAGAAGGCCGAAATGTGCATGTATTTGCTTGGTGCTAATACTGTGTATAGGGACATTATTTTATATGAAAACTCTCTCTGGTCACATTCCGTCGGCCCTCTTGACTCATAAAACGTCGACGTGCAATGCACCACGTGTTTGTTAGACGCGACACGTGTCTGCTAGCCGCAGTAAACCGTGCTGAGTACCTTCTTTAAATATGGCGAGAGGAGTTTAAGGTCAGTACGCTGAACCGAAACGTGTGGACCGACTCACAGCAAACTGCTCTGTGTTGTCACGCCCAACGATCTGGGGGCTGAACGGAGTGCCAGTTGTTACGTGACAATACCGTCCGTAATGTTCCCGTGTGACAACCGTGCGTGAAGGAAGACGGTCTGTAGCATTTTGTGCCCGTGTGGGGTTTGTATTGTTTTGAACCCGTGACCTTGCGCCGACTGCGTACACGTTTGGTGTAGTGTCTTGGTGAAATCACTTTTCGTAGAACGTATTGCGTGCTTGTACAGACAGCCCAAAACAGTCACAGGTGTGTGTAGCCGTGTTTTGTGTTTAGCATCACATGGCGGGAAATTAAACATGTATGGAGACTCACAGGGAAACAAATGGCACTGCGCTTGCAGGGGGGGGGGGACATGTGTAAATACTTGACTAAACGTGGCGGAACTGTCATTTTAAAGTCGCGTTAGTTTGTTCGGTATAATTACAGAAACAAAATGCAAAAGGATGACACTGTTCTGAAAGTCGTGCATTTAATTTCTCTTGTGTGCGTCTCAGCCACCGAGTCAGATAACACTGTAACAGCGACGGTGTGAATTTATTTGACGGCTGAATTAACCGCAGTACAGCGCGTCACAGTCCTTCTTCGCTGTTTAATGCTGAAAATAAAATGAAATAAAGTAAAATGAAGGGGACGTGGAATTGCAGCCGTCCAGCGGTATGTTCTGCTGTGCTGGAGGAGTGGCCTGCTGACGTGCGGTGTGCAGAGCGATTGTAACGAGCAAGAACCAGCGTGTTAAACAGAAATACACACAAGTGTTCATTACAGAACGTGTAACTTTATTTTCTCGTTCTTCCCTGTGACGAAGTCGTTACTCACGTGTTTGAGTGCGTCCGTGCCCAGTTGTGTGGTAATTACATGCACTGTGCGTAACAGCACAGTGTTGCGGCAGGCCTAAGGAACAGGACAAGCTGCAAGTCGTAATCTGTGTGTCAGTCTGTCATCCTTTCTGTGGAGTTAATTTGCACTTACGCAGTTCAGCACAGTTGTATGTACACAGCAGAAATGTTTACATTTGTCAGGTTTTGTTGGGTTCAGGGACCTGCCCACCTTCCTTGCGCCCATTCTTATGAAACTCACGTCATGTTGAGATTACCTGGCGAACAGAACTTCATTTACTCCTTAAGTAAAGTAGGGCAGTCACTGCCCCTATTTTCACGAAACTCGACGTTCGCGGACAAGTTTTTATAAATAATTCTATACTGAATTTCGTGAAAAGCGGAGAAACGGTGTAGTTGCCGATACTGCGTCACAGACGGCCGGAGGGAGGATGTTGTTTGCACAGATGTGGCGCACTTTTAGTTTGTAAAGAACGCCCGAAAACTACATGTGAGTTGTTAGACGAATGTTGTCATGCTGCGGGTTTGCAGGCCCACGTTACTGTCGGCCTAGGTATCTCGAAGTGGCTCCTCGCAGTCTGTCTCAACTCTTGCTCGCGGGTGACGACAGGCTTCAGCGAGATGTTCACTGTGAGGGTGGGACCGGCCGTTTGTCACAGACTGTACAGCCGCCTGCCATGGCACAGGCGCTGTACAGCGCAAACTGATTACATCGTCTTTAAGTACACCACAAATGAGTCGCCTGTGCCTGATCAACCTCTCATCTCCGGCACTGCAGAATGCGATCACTGTGTCATACCTTGCTGTGTTTCATATGCCACTTTTGCGTGCAGGACGTGATATCGTAAGCACACGGCTTCACCTTGCGCTGGCGTTACCGCTTGCTTGTTGGCGGCAAGAGGATTTATGAATGCACAACGGCGTGGCGTCGTGGCTTCTTCTTCCTTCTCGTGTAAATCAGACGCGAGGCGTCGCTCGTCTGTTGTCTCCTCTGTTACTGCTGCATCTAGCGATTCACGGACGCAGCGGCAGAAACATGCAACTACTGAAACTCGGGGAATTTAATTTAATCATGAAAGTCCCCAGACCGTTCTGAAGTTTTGTTAGTGTGTTAATTGGGCTGTGTAGGCGGGTTATTGTAATTGACTGATTCAGCGTTTGCCGTGAACGCGGTAGTCAGTTGCCTAAGAGAGTCCGGTCAAAATGCGGTAGTCACTGGGCTGCCGTTCGGTTGACGTGTCGGACTGCTGGCTCATAAACGCTGCAGCTGCTGAATAACGAGACTGAGCTGCAACGGTGGGTGATGACTGGAGCCGCCGGTTCGAATCCCATCCGGGGCGTGGATGTGTGTTGTGTTCTTGTTGGCAAGCTGATGTGTATATGGTCTAAAATGTGTGATTTGTGACCTGGAGGTGCCCGGGTCGAAGTAAGGCACCCCCACTGTTCTGGCTCGATTTTCGTGGTTTTCTGTAGTGCCTCGACACATATTTGACGGGTTTGGAGAAACGAAAACTCTTGCGCCTGCCAGAATGCGAACCCCGGACAGCGCGGCCCGCAGTTACTCGCTGTACCGACTGCATGACCCCGACTGAGTTTTCTGCCTTGTGCGGAACGCAGAATGTCACACCGTGTTGCCAAGAGCCCCTGTATGTAGCCACGTTAAAGGGCACGGAATGGCGTGAAGTGTCCACAAGGATTGTATTTCCTCTCCGAGCGTAAGACAAGTGTTAGAAACATCACAGTTGAAAGAATATCACACGACCGCTTTTGTCTTGGCCGTTGCATTGCGTGTAGTTTGCCGGTTGGCTGAGGTCACAAGTTATTTGGAGGGTTGAGTGAAAACGCGTTAATTGTGTGTCCGTCTCCTGCGCATACTTGCATTACTGGATACCAGCCGATGTACCCGTCTCCGATATTGCATCGGTTCATTAAACCTTCTGTCAGTCCCTCTGCTGTTGTTCCAAGACGACAGATTGTTTGCTGCAGTTCAGTGCTCTTACCTGATGATTTTCTGACACCAAGATTGAATAACATTGTGCCAAGTGCCAGCAGGCGCAGCACCTTGCAAGTGCACTGAGGTATTTACATTAAGACCGCGATGCATTTCACTCGCTAAATGTTCATCGCAGCGAAGCATTTGTTGAACAGAAATGTAGAGACAAGTGAAACATGTGCTGTGTTCAGTACGCTTTTTCTGCAAGTGTTACAGTGATTGCAAGATGGGCGGAGCGCATCAGATGTGTTACTGTCTTCAGTTTTGTACGCCGGCCAGTCGATGTACATTTCTTCAGAATGCCATTTCCATTGTTTGAATGTTACCAGCATTGATACTGGGTGCAGACATTTTGTTCTGATGTCTGCACCTGTGCCTGTCCCCATTGAACCACCTCGCAAACTGAGCACTGTTGGGAATACACAGCCTTTGGCAGTCCTGCTTGTAACATCGCATGATTCAGTGCTTTGAAGGATAACCTGATTTGTCGTTATGTATTCTGTTCGCGCTGTACCTTAAACGCTACGTTTGCATTACGACACAAAGCACATAAATACACTGTGTGGGCAGAACGTAGAATTGTTGAGTGTTAAACCTGGCGGTACATACAGTAACCACTGGGCTTTAAAGGGCTAATCATCACCGCTAGCGTCGGCATCGCAAAGCACGAGATGTTTATGGGACGCAAGAGATGAGACTAAAATTGTCCCCCATCATATTGTGTGTGCGAGGTGTGGAGTTTGTGAACTTCACACCAAAATACAAATTGTTTTCATGATTTAATTGCGTAAATTAGTCTTCGTATAGAAAGGTGGCTCAGTTGTTAAAGACGTGGATCGTGCTCGGTGGCGCGTTAGTACAGCATCACCTACTGCCTTGTCGGTGTGTGTTCATCGGTGTCTCAGAGGTAGTGGCTTGCAGGGTTGTGTGTTTTTGAAGTCACTGTGTCTCACGTCTGAGGTCGAAGTAGGTCCTTACTTCTGCCTCAGGGTACATCGCAGACACTGTGCGTCCTGTGAGCAACGTAAAGAGGCGTGATTAGCTGAATTCCCCGCCGTGTGGAGACAGCAGTCTGTGTCGCGGGTTCGCCATTCGTGAGGCAAAGCTTTTCATTTTGTCTACAGCTTTTGTTCGGACCATTTGTCGCTGCTTGACACACCTCGAGAAGGGCGCAGAACACGTGACCGTGTCCGTACATGGGGATGTTGACGTGCTGGCCGACCAGTTGACCGACGTTTTGAAGGTTAAATTCTCAATACTGCTAACTGTAAATGAGTTTCGGTGTTAGTTTAGTGACTTTAATATCACTGCGAATGTTGAAATACTGTAGACCGTCATATGAACAGACTAATAGAGAGAGTGTGCGGTCCGATAATGCCCATCGTCCGGTGCTTCCGAATTATGTATGCGTGTGTGTATGTGTGTGCATATGTGTGTGTGTATATATATGTATATATATAATTGGCGTGTTGGGCCCACATGCCTTTGCACTGAACGGCCTCCTGATTATGGCACCTCGGTGCCGAAACATGTAGGAGTTTTGTAATAGCTCATGAGTGCATTTTACTGGGTGCGTGAGTTGGTTGGTGCAGTAACTGTAAGCGTGTGCACGTTGTGAGTAACGTAACGTTGCATGTTGCTGTGCAGCTGCCACTGTTGTGGTGGTGTTACAGTTGTGAGTAACATAACGTTTGCATGTTGCTGTGCAGCTGCCACTGTTGTGGTGGTGTTACAGTTGTGGTGTTAGTGTAATTGCAGTGCTAAATTACACTATTGAAGAAGGTCTTGAATCGTCCTGTTTCTTTGAGGATTTGCATTATTGCGCATCTGGAGGCCTGCCATTCCGTTGCCTAATTGCGGAGGTTAAATACTTTGGAGAATCCGTGAGTCAAAAATATTTAGTGTGGCCCTGTATTTTAGTTATGTGATTTTAATTTTGTATATTTGCGTCAGTTTCTGGTAGTAATGTTCAAGTGGCTGGTACAGTCAGTTCGTGGTGCTGTTTGCGACTTGGTGTACACAAAGACAGTATCAAGCATTTTGCGACTGCCAGTGCGTCAGTGCTGGGCACGGCCTGAGCTTGGGCCTTTCTGGTCCCTCTCTTGCACTCTGACGCCGACTGGGTCTCTGGTGACGCGTCGTGTTGAACTTGCTCCTCCCACATTATTGTTCGTGAATGCAGGTGCGGTACAAGCTGTCTGTTCAACTTCGGCAACATTAGCACAACATTACCACTGGCGTGTCATTCGCAGCGGGCAGTGGTTGCCAGTGGTCAGTGCAACTAACGCAAAGCCAGGATGATTTGTCCGTCACAATCATCGCCTCTGTTTTTGTCCTTCTGCTACGTGCCTTTGCTTCGAGGCGTATGAAGGGAACAATAAAATATTCGGTTCAAGCCTTGAAAGAAAAATTGAAAGTACTTTTCTGTCCGGTGCTTCCCGATTTTGGAAAGAGCAGTGTGTTTTGCAAGGCCCGTTCGTCCTTCTGCTCAGAGAGCTTGTAGAGGTAAGGTGAGCATACAGCTGTGGTGCAGTTGTGACACTGAAGGGGAGTGTTACTGAATTGTTGTCTGTGTGTGCGTTAGTCTTGTTATCCGACCTCTAAGCCAGCCGACCGGTTTTCGTATAGTCGTCATAATAAACAGTGATCGTTTCCCTTAACAGCGTTACCCGGCAGGTAGGTCTTTGTTAGTTAAGTGTCGAAGAGCGTCATTTGAAGACGCTGGCAACTGCTGAGGTTATGTACTGGTACGGAGGTTGTGAAACTGGACACCGAAACGCAAACGCAAGGCAGTTCACAGAAAACTAAGAAACTGAACTCCCAGGCCAGGCAACTGGGCAAAGCAGTCTGCTCAGTTACGTTGTGCCGCGGACAGGGTGTGTGTGTTCGTGGGTCGGCATTTTAAATGCTGTTTATAATGCAGTCTTCAAACGGTTAAAGTGCTGATGCTGTTTGGTCTGTGTACGTAGTGTGTTGATAGTGTCGAAACGTCTTCCAGACACTGTCTGTTGTGCCGCGCCCTGCTCCGTTCACTGGAGGCTCAGTTCATGCAGTGTTGATGGTGCTCCCGTGTACGTATATTCGGCCCGGTACCAGACTGTTTGTCTACAAGAGATTTGTTCTTCACTCCAGTATAAGCCAGTTTGAACAACTCCATGGAGCATAGTTCTTCTTGGGAAGCAAAAGTCGCTTGTACGAGAATATCTCGGCTCCGACCGACGCCGCAGAATCATGACCGTATTGACAAGCGCCGTCGCCGGTCCGTGTCCTCAGCCTCTAATGACTTAAGTCAAGACGTTCCACGCGTTTGTGTAGAAGTGTGCTGAGCAGCTCCGGGACGAGTTGGTGTTTTCATTCCAGCTAATTTCGTGTTTAATGTGTGAGGCAATTTGCTTCGCTTTGGTCTTTCCTTCCTTGTCTGTGTACGCTATTGAATACTGAAGATTTATGACTGTCTTATCAGCCTCACTCATTCTCTGCTTTTTCGTCATCAGTATTCTTTTTCTAATATTGAACTTTTTCGTAGCCATTGTCTCTCCACCGATGCTGCGGGCCCCAGGCTGTATTAACATCGCACGGCCAATACTCTGCTCCCCGGCGCCCTGTTACTCGCATCTGCTGTTGGTGGGGGGCGGTGAAGTGGGAGTTCGCATGTTGCAGTGGGTTTGTGTTTGAGAAGGAGGAGAACACCGACTGAAAAGTTACCGGTATAGAATGCAACGTCGTCGTAATCATCATCGCCGCCATTATCATCATATCATCATCGTTATCATCGCGATTATCATCATTATCAGAATTTTACCTGCTCAGCGTAGAATCAGGAGTGCTAGGGTCGCAGACCGCTTCAGTGGCGTAACTGCTACACCGACAGCTGAGCGGAACCGTCTTCACTCTGCTGTGGTTCTTCTAACGTACGTTTATCACGTAACTCCAGTTATTTAGTCATTTGACACACACAATGGTAGCTGCGTGCGCCATTTCTTGCACCATTTAAGGACTGCATGTCGATCATACCATACGTCAGCGTGTTTCGTATAACCGTCACAACAGACCGCGACAACTCGGCAGTTGTAATGGTGGGACCGAAATGTTTGCTTAGGAGTGGGATAGTACTATTATCATTATTATTATTACTTACTGCAGTTGGGTTTCACCCGGTGGCAGCAGCCTCACACCAGTACAGACACACAGTACAGTAACACGTACATAAACGGAACAGCACACACTGCAGTACACGTACTGGCAGTGCACCCACAGAGTACAGTGTGCCCGCACTAATACAGATATACCTACATAACTGCAATATACCCACTCAATTACAATACACCCTCACAAGTACAATACACCCACTTAAATACAATATACCCATACAATTATAATGTACGTACGCAACGCAATATTCCCACACAAATACAATATACCTACACACACGTTACAGAACACCTTCACATCACTTCACTTATTTACACACAACACTTCACTTCACATCACTTCGCGTATTTACACAAAACACTTCACTTCACGTCACTTTACTTATTTACACACAGCACTTCACGTCACTTCACTTATTTACACACAACACTTTACTTCACATCACTTCACTTATTTACACACAACACTTCACTTCACGTCACTTCACTTATTTACACACAACACTTCACGTCACTTCACTTATTTACACACAACACTTCACTTCACGTCACTTCACTTATTTACACACAACACTTCACGTCACTTCACGTATGATAATAATAGTGATTATAATTATTAACTGCAACTGAGTTTACACCCGGCGGCAGTGTTAACATACAGTGTACAGTCAGAACAGAAGCAGCACGTACATAACAGGGAGAACACAGCACAATACAAGAACAGTGAACAGTACAGCAGCACGTACATAACACGGAGAGCACAGCACAATACAAGAACAGTGAACAGTACAACAACACAGAAGAAAACAGTAACGCGGAACAGGACCACGACGTGGAGCAGTAATCAACACAGAACACACAACAGGGGAAACAGAAGATACCAATCCACATCAGGTGAATAAACCGTGTGTCAGGATGTCCAGAAAATTTAAACTAAACTAAATACTATACAGCACTCCCATCTCAGTACATTGTTTAAAAATAATTATGATGTACACATTCCCAGCACTAAACACACTTACTCCACTTCACTTCACTTCACTTCACTTCACTTTACATCACTTATCCTATCTACCCTTCACTTCACTTTACTTTGCTTCTCTTATCCACACCTCACTTCCCTACCCATTTAACTAGTTAACCCCTCTTTTCTAGCCTTCACTTCCCAGTCACTTCACTTCACTTCACTTCACTATTAGCGCCTTCACTTCACCTCACTGATTATCACTTTCCTAACCCTCTTTCTGAAGATACGCGGTTTACCGGGGGAGGTCCCCAGCACCTCCTCCGGTAGCTGGTTCTAGCCAGCAATGGTCCTATTTACAAAGGAATGTTTCCCGACGTCTGTTCTTTGTTTCCTGGCTCTAATTTCCCAAAAAACGGCCGACCCTGCTCAGGTAGCACGGTGCCTGTAACCTGTCCCCTATAGCTCTCCACGCCCGTGCACCAGTATGCGCTTTGAAGAGCGCAAACATGCGTGCTATCTTCCTACGCTGCGCCAAAGATTCCCAAACTAAGCTTCTCGTATGTTGCGCAAATTTAGCCGCTCTATTTTGTACGCGGTCTAAAGCATTTACCTGACATTCCCTGTATGGATCCCAGCACGCCGCCCCATATTCGAGAATCGGGTGTACTGGTGGCGTGTAGGCTAAACTTTTCGTGTTCTTATTTCCCTATTTCAAAATACGCATTATGAAATGTAGTGCCTTCTAGACTTTTTGCACCGTGCAGTTTACCTGATCAGCCCAGCTTAAGTCACTTCGCATGATAATTCCCAAATATTTGCAACAGCTAGCTTCAGGAATATTTTGGTCCCTAAGGGAATAATTTAGCGGATCCTTCACCCGGGCTGTCGTGAAGCTTAGAACCTTACTTTTATTCGGATTTAGTTTCATTTCATTTTCTACCGCCCAGTCCCCTAACCTATCCAGATCTGCCTGTAATTTTTCTACGCCCTTAATGGTTCAGATTTTCCTATATACTATACAGTCGTCTGCGAAAAGTCTACCTTTTGATTCCCTGTTCCTCCAAATATCGTTTACGTAAGCTAGGAACAAAAGTGGGCCCAAAACACTCCTTGAGGTACGCCTGACGTCACTCTAACTTCCCCTGATAATTGCCTCTACTCTAACTCTCTGACAACGCCGTAACAGAAATTCCCTGTCCACACGACTACCTTCGGATCCACGCCCGAGGCTGCAATTTTCCTGAGCGGCCTATCATGAGGGACTAAATCTAAAGCTTTCGAAAAATCTATTATTATCGCGTCTAACCTGGCTCCTTCGTGTAGGGCGTCTGCTATGTCTTGACAGACTGTAATTATTTGACTCTCGCTCGAGTATCCCGGTCTGAAGCCATGTTGTCCCTCGTACAGCCAATCACTGTGTTCCCACACTTGCCGTATGTACCCTGCTATGACATGTTCCGTTTGTCTGTATACCGCTGAGGTTAAACTAACCGTCCTGTAATGTTTGACTACCGAACGATCACCTCCTTTGTAAATAGGAACCACTACTGCAAAGTACTGCATGAAGCAGGGCCATTCTTGAGAAGCTACTCAAAAACTCGCCTACTCAAAAACTTGCTAGCCTCTTATGGGAGTCAGAAGTTCATAACCGTGTTCACAAGAGCCACAGACTCCCTCCCCCCGCCATGGTACCTGTTGTGGGTCAGATTAGTCCAGTCCCATCCAGACTCGTTACATTCCATTTTGCTGCTAACGCTGTACCGCTGTGTACACCTAGATCTTCCAAATGTTGTCGTCACTCCATCCATCCAATCTAGAGTCTGTGTAATCGCTGTCGTGCGTGCTGTACGTTCGTCCTCTCGTCGTCCTCCAGTTTATAAACCTATTTGATGTCAAGTACAAACTGTCTGTGTGCAGTTTACGCTGTCTGCTTGTTACGTCATCCGTCTGGGGTCCAGATGTTCCCATCAGTGTCCAGTGCTCAGACTGCCGCAGTCTGTCCTTCACGTAGTGTGGTGGGCCAAGTCTTATACCCGTTCGAAAGAAGAGCACAGCTGTGGTTTTGTATGCTGAGAGTAGAGAAGTCTGTACAGTTATGATATTCGGTCAGAATTGATAACGACGGCTGTACTGTTGCTGATGTGACGCCCACTCTGCAGCTACTGCCGCACAGTTCGTTGTCCTGGCCTCAGACATGTTTGAGTTTCTCTCTCTGACGCTTCAGAGCCCAGCGGTTACTTTATGAACCGCCAGGTTTAACATTCACAAACTCCACGTTCTGCCCACACAGTGTGTTTATGTGTTTTGTGTGGATCTCAGAACAAACAGCGATTATTTCCCTATACAGCATTAACTGACTGGTTTTTATAACCGAGACGGAGTGTGTTTACTGCGCGGTACGGACTGTAGCCCTTTAAAGCCCAGTGGTTACTTTGTGTACCGCCAGGTTTAACATTCACAAATTCTACGTTCTGCCCACACAGTGTGTTTATGTGTTTTGTGTGGATCTCAGAACAAACAGCGATTATTTCCCTATACAGCATTAACTGACTGGTTTTTATAACTGCTAACACCGTGCGAATTTTAATACTGCATTACTAGGAGGTCGTTTAAGATTCTGTTTCGAAGTACAAAGCACGTGAAAGATTAACTCAGAAAGTTTAAACTAGCCGCTAGATTTTGTGAAGATTCGAAAAGTTTATGGACGCCGTCCAGCAGTGAACTGTGGTGAACACAATAACGAGACGTCGGTTTCGTTACATTTTGCAGGGGATTGCTTGACCAGGTTAATGTCGATTAGGTCTTGTAACGTGTAAGTTGCAGTCAGACGGTGCCGCCCGGTGCCACCCGGTGCCAGTCAGTGCCGATCGTGTGAATTACGTGGACACCAGAGAGAGCAGCGGACTGCCGCCCGACCGCCAACAAAGCACTGCACTCAGGGAATTCCTTTGGTTTCGTTTTTAGAGAACCAAGCACACGGAACGCGAAGGGTTGGGCGCGGGACGTCGCTCGCCTTCCACCTCACTGTACAGAGTTTTCAGTTTAGTGTTTGTATAGAGATCCGGGTTCGGTGCCTGACCTGTGCCTAGGACTGGTCGAGCTTCGCGCGCTGCGTTTCGTTTATGGACTGTGGTCACGTTGTCCGTGCTGGTGACTTGTCTGTCTGTCTGTCTGTCTGTCTGTCTGTCTGTCTGCCTCTGCCTGCCTGCCTGCCTGCCTGCCCATCTTACAAGGGGAATTTTGCCATCACGAAGGGATGAAATCGTCTGTCCAAATTTTCGGGCAAATGCGTCTTTTTTGTTTATATATTTTCCCTCCTGCAAGGAGCCAGTAGTCACTTGACCGGTCAACAAATTAGATGCCTTTGGTGTTAGTCGGAAGGGTCATTGTGAGTCCTGTGTCGTACGAGACCATGGTGGTCAGCCTAAGCAGAACATTGAGTGAAGTTCGGTGGTACGTTCTGTCGGCTTTATTTCACCGAATCCATTCTCGTATTAGGCGTGGATATTCGTAGATAAGGCATTCATGTTCCTTCGTAATAATATGGGATGGGTGGAGTTCCTTTCGGAATCCTGGTTGTGCCTCGGCTCAGGCAGTTGTCGCCGGCCTGTGAGAGGCCGACAGGTGTCATTCCGCCGGCCTGTGAGAGGCCGACAGGTGTCATTCCGCCGGCCTGTAAGAGGCCGACAGGTATCATTCCGCCGATGCTTCGTGCTCAGTAATTTGTGTCACAGACGGTGCATTGTGCAGCTGCTCGTGTGCTGCATTCCCAACTGTCATCGCGACACAATCACCATCACTGCTGTACGAAGCTGCACCGAATGACTTAAGTGGGCAAAAACAGGCAGCGACACACACACACACACACACACACACACACACACACACACAAGAGAGTGCCTCCCTCCTTCGGAGGTCAGTGACCCAACCAAAGCACACTACAGTGTTGCCAAGTGAGAACTTAAACAATATACAATAACTCGGGTTCATGAAGTAACTGTTTTGTTAATATCCGCTGTTAAAAAGAGAAGTAACCCTGTGGAACCGATTCCTTCTTCAGAACCTGACAGTAGCTTCAGCTTGTCAAGACATGCCCCGCGATTTATAGAACCCGGCAGTTAATTACCGTGTTTACAAGATGCCGCTACGAACCCTTTCATGGGCCAGCTGAACCCGTTCCACACTCTCATCCTCTTATCTGTGTCTGGGTGTGTCTAGCATACCAGCGTAACACCAGGACTCAAGACTCACGCGTCTGGCTGTCCGTGTCGACTTAATCATGAGCTTGTAGGGGTGGGAAGATTTTTGCATTATTCGTGTCTTGTCTGGCTGTGCTTTTCTCCCTTACTCTCCATGTGCAGCGGGCAGTTCCCCTGTCTCGCACAAGCCTGCATGTTGTTGTGTGCTCCGTAATGCGACGGCACGCAGGTGCGGCTTGTCTGGCGAGTGAACTGACGTGGGCTGACCTTGTTGGCCCCTGCTAACGGTAATGAAGGTTTGTGATCACTTGCCATGCAAGAGTAGCTGGTGAATGTCAGTCGAAATTGCGGCAGTGTAGCCAAGTGCCGGTGTCTCCCACAACCGGCAGGTTAATTCCAGCATGACGGCTGTTAGTCATGCAGTAGACGGTCCCGGTGAGATCTTAATGGGCACAGTGCACCCAGCGACACCGCAACTTGCAGGTCGCCTGGATTGTGTACATTAGAACCCTATATAACGCCCACGCTGGATTTCGAACAACTAGTATCGTCCATACGGTAAAGGTAAGGTGTTAAAAGCAGCGCTGCAGGATTATTACAAAACAGTCGTATTGTTTGCTGTGTCTAGTGTGCTGCTTATATGTGTTGCGTGCCTGTCCGGTGCGCCGCTGATTCTGTGGCGCCGCCACTGTCCATCCTGCACTCGAATGGGTCTGCTGTGGCGTGCGTGTGAAGTGGTAGTCTAGATATTCGGGAGTTCGACCTTTCGTGATTGGTACCGACGAATTAGGATGGGGCTACGTGTTTGGCAGTCAGCGTCCCTCCCCCACTGTTCCGCTTTGCGCGAACCCCTCTCAGATCATGCTCAGACTGTGTCTTGCTTGAAGAGACGTTCATTGCGTCCGTGCTTTATGGACTGAGCCCCTCCTTCAGTCGTTTACTGTAGTTTATGATTGAAACAAAGTGTTCGTGTTTATTGAAAATAAACTTGCGTGCTTTTACCGCTTTTGGGGGTTTATTTTTATTGCTGGTGTTTTATGAGTTCTTGGAACCTAACAGGCATTTTGCATTGAATATGGGTTCCGTACGTGCGTCTGTTTATGGCCCGCGTCGTTGTGAAGTGAAGGTACTTGTTACTTGTCTCCTATCAGTCCAGACAACCCCGTCCTCTAGGGTCATCTCGGGCAGTGCTGTTTGTGCGGCCAAGTGCTCACAGGCCGACAGGTCTGATGCATAGCTGCTGAACTGCCGCGCCAGTAACGAGCTGTTTATGTTGCCTGCGAAACACCGATGACAGAGAAGTTGCCGCCCGATCGCGGCGACCGAGTGTTGCCGTGTCCTCATGAAGGGATTTTGATGGGAATTGAAGTTATGGTGAGGCGCAACTGTGTGCCAAAAGCCGAACAACAAAGACTGCCACTTAGCTCGGTGTCTGAGAGCATGACACGTTTCATATGCTTGAAACACGAACCCCTTTGTCACTCAGTAGTTGCGAGTGACCGGACACAGGCAGTGTCGGCATCTTTAGGTGTATTTGAATAGCCTGGTCATGCTGTCATGGTCTTCAGCAGCGGGACCAACAGACCTACATAGCTGCATGTCTCTTCATTTGATTACTCGTTTTGGTCCCCTTGATCATTGAAAATGAGGCCACTACCGAAACGTCGAGAACCACTAGCAGCATCACGTCTCAGAAGACCCAATTCCTCACGAACATTGCCGTGGCAACCCTAGTCTCGCCCAGTGGAGATCCACATGTGAGTGTGTACAGTGGACATGATCCATGTATGAGTGTGTACAGTGGACATGATCCACGTGTGAGTGTACAGTGGATATGATCCACGTGTGAGTGTGTACAGTGGATATGATCCACGTGTGAGTGTGTACAGTGGACATGATCCATGTGTGAGTGTGTACAGTGGACATGATCCACGTCTGAGTGTGTACAGTGGATATGATCCACATGTGAGTGTGTACAGTGGACATGATCCATGTGTGAGTGTGTACAGTGGACATGATCCACGTGTGAGTGTGTACAGTGGATATGATCCACATGTGAGTGTGTACAGTGGACATGATCCACGTGTGAGTGTGTACAGTGGACATGATCCACGTGTGTGTACAGTGGACATGATCCACGTGTGAGTGTGTACAGTGGACATGGTCCACGTGTGAGTGTGTACAGTGGATATGATCCACGTGTGAGTGTGTACAGTGGATATGATCCACGTGTGAGTGTGTACGGTGGATATGATCCAGGGATTGGCTCTTGTGGACACGGTAACAGTTCTTGACGAACGCTGGGAACTTGTTAACTTGACAAGCAATGTCAGAGTCTCTGGGATTTTTCCTTTTATATCACCATACGTGTGCATGCGCGCCTGATTTCCTCGTTTCAACTTTCGGGTCCGTAACTACATGAGGAGCAGAAGACTCCACATGTTGTGCCGGCACGTCCTGTGCAGTTCTGCTTGCTTGCCCGGTAGTCACAGTGTCGGTCTGTTGCAGAGGCCTGGTCGGTCACCTGTCACTTGGCACCCTGTAACATGACTGGGACTAGCGCCTCACAGTCTGTCACCTTAATGCCTTACTGCCTCACGAGGTGTGTCATGTGTGCGCAAACGAGGTTATGGAGATCCAGTCTTGGCTGTTTTCTGTGGATATTTTTAGACATTGTGCTTGCGTTGTTTTATTCTGTTGGAACTTGAAGATTGTGTGAGCAGCAGAATTTCAAAGTACTGCGTGATTTTAGGTTTTAATTCAGACATATTTGTTACGCAGGCTTGTTTGCCTTATTTTCTGCTTCTTCGTAGGGCCGTCCGCATTTATATTTATCCTGCAGCCAGAATCATGTTTGATAACACCCTGTGTGTTACAGAGTTTCGTAGGGGTGACACAGGCCTGGGGTGTGGGATGTTCATTTTATCCCCACAGGCACGTTGAAGGCTGCAGTGTGGGTATTTATGTAGCTGTTTTGTGGTCGAAGTGTGGGGTCTTCATATGCGACATACTTCTCTGCCGTTGTTGATGTAACTGGAGGCAAATTTTGATCGACATCGGGCCAAACAAACAGCGAAGTGTGACAGAGCTGCTGGCTTCTGTACGGAGCAGCGGCGTGTGTCAAAACTCGTGAATGCCTTGCAGCCTACACATGGCTTTGTGTTGGGCCGTCTTGCTGTCTGTGTATGTCCCCTCCCGACGTTATAATTTTTTAACTGTTTGACCTGTCTCTACCAAACTTCTTACGGGCAGTCCACCACTGCAGGCCACCCCTGTGTTATGTTTTGATATCGTACAATCAGCATTGCTAACACAGCGGCATTGGAACCTGTGACTTTAAAGTGGTAAGACGCCGGTTAAACTTAGGCTGATGAAATTGTGTGTGGTTTGAGACTTTCGAGAAAATGCGGGTTGAATTAAGGATATTGCGAGGCAATGCCGCGATGGTTGCATCGTGTGTAATGTGAGCACGTTTTGCTGTCTATAAGCATTGAATGGAGCCTGATTTACAGTTTTATTGAAATGTTTGACAACAAAGACGGAGCGTGCTAATATTGCTGGTGGCTTGTGGGAGGTTCAGTTGTCTGACAGCAGGAGAGACGCATTCACAGGTTCTGCGTTTGTAGAGCTCCAGAAGAGGTGCGGTCGCAGGTGCTACTGTAAAGTGTTCACTGCTCTGTAGCTTCTGTTATCCGTTTGCAGTATCAAATCGTGGCAATATCCGTGTTGTTCAAAGCGACATTATTACGGTGTCAAGAGACGGACAGGCGTCACTTCTCACGCACAAGGGACATGCGTGCGGAATGGGAAGTTGCGGAATTTGTGCAGGCAGATGCATGGAATTGGCTGCTCGGTAAGTGAGCGTGTTGAGTGTGCACAGAGGCCGTTACGTGTCCGCGCCGTTCCCTGCCTACTCGTATCTTCAGGTTATTATTACCGGCAAACAAGACGCCCCACCCTTCTGTTTGTTTTAATCGAGTCTGGTACCTTTAATGAGGCTCGTGTTGTAATTAATTGCATGTGTCGTGTACGTGCAGTAGTGGCACAAGTTTGAAAACTGGTTGGCATGTATCATAAAGCAAATTCTGATGTCGGCCGACGATAATACGTGGGTGTTTGGGGCGGCGATGCAGGCGGAAGTGAGACATTTAGTCGCTTGTGTCCAGTGACTGACATATTCCGATTAAAAACACGTTGGTCTGAAGTGCAGTTGTGTGTTATGCTTGCGAGTTAATTTTGTTTCTGTATGTCGTGTTCTGTCCGCTTAGAACCGTGCGTACATTTGACTTCAAGTCTGTTATAAGCTGAACACCTCACAACCAAACTTTCATATGCATTTCGCCAGCTTTCTTGCATGCTACATACCCCGCCAGGTTTCGAACATCCAGCAGTAGACTCTGTTTAAATGAAATTAACACGCAGAAACACGGTAAAGGATGGTCGGAAGTGTAAGTGATAGGAACAGAAATTTCAGAGGAGTTCTTAAAGTTCCAAGACAGACTGAGAACTTGTTCATATTGACGTGGGGGTGCGAGCTGTTCGTGGTAGCTGTATGGAGTCTTCAGCCAGTGTTATTGCGAGTGCTTTGCAACGTTTACAGCGCCAGTGTGGGTGGTGGAAAAATTAATTAAACTCGTAACTGAGAAAGCGTTGTTACTACAAACCGTTGACAGATGGCCACTTGTTGAGGCGCAGTGATTTGGCGACTTCACCCCCTGCGTTTCTTCACAGCACTACACATCAGTCATTTGCAGTGAAGGATTACCGACTGGCTTGGAATCTCGTTCCCACTACCTTCAGGCTAACAACACACGCAGTCTAAAGTTTCGCCAAGTGTCCTTTGTGCGTGTACTCTGGCGGCCACAGACAGGTAGAAAGCTGGATGCTAAGTGCAAAGCGGTGAGACCGCCCGGGTGATAGGGCTCATAATGTAAACAGTCGCGCAGAGCAACAGTGGGCTAAGCAACACACTTGCTGCTCGTTGTTATACCATATCTCCGACCTTCGCGTAGTAAGTTGTCATGATTTTCAGACGTGTTTTAGAGTGCTGTAAGGCCCATGTGACCTGCAGTGTTGATGCCGACTGGACACCTGCTGCATCTGTAGACGTTTTGCAGGCGAAGGTTCGCCTGTGAACGGTTAACTATAATGGACCGCCATTTTACTCGTACGAACGACTCATTTTGTAACAACCGCTACCGTGAAAGGAGCGCGGTCGATGATTCATCGGTTAAGAGTAATTTGTGCAGTATCGGTGTGAGCTGGCGGCAGTAGTCACATATCGCGGGACGTAATCGCCCAAATCACGAGGGTTGGATGCTGTCAGGTGTTCAGTATTCCAGATTTATGCTTTGTCCTTTCACTCTCAACCTACCGCTGATTGTTGTAGCAGCGCCACGAGCAACGACATTTCGCTTGATTGAGAGTCGTAATAAAATTGGAATTGTTCGTAAAATCCGTCGATTGAAACTCGCCGAAGGTGTTTGGTGCTCATGAAAACTAATAAGCAGCAGCAGAATATTGAGGCTGGCTTGGTAGTGGTCGCACAAACCAACAAATACGCAAGTCAAAGGTACGCCAGAAGTGTTGCTGAAATTTCGTATTTGAATTATAAAATCAAGCAGCGTGGGACAGCGTGCCGTAATCTGCACATCACAGAGGGGGGAAAGTGCAAACGAACCGACAGAATTTCCGAAGGGAGTAGACCACTTCGAACATCTGAATCTGGGTGCATTATAATATTAAAGTGGATCCGAAATAGGGTGTGACGATGTGGTCTGGTCCTCGGGGGGGGGGGCGCACGCGGGTTGTTGTGAACTCGCTAATGAACCTTTCCCTTACCTGAGAAAATACTAGCTTCCCAGGAATGACTCTCTACCATGGCGTTTGTTGATTACTGCGCCCGTATGTAATGGTCAATGGTGTTAATTTTTTTGACTGCCTGAGATTCTAAAAGCCTGTCATGGCATTGAACTGGAGCCGCCTGTGTGCTGCTTCGAGATCTAGATACGTTGGTTCATGTTAGATCTGTATTTAACGTTCCCTCGTTATGGAAATGCTTGCACTCAAAGTCGGTTCCGCGCGCGATGTGCCGTGGCACACCAAGACATGTCAGGCACTGGGACCTGATGGAAACTTGAATCCAAAACGCGTCGTATGAAACGTTATCTAAAGGCGTTCCAATCGCCAATATTGTGTACGAGCCTGAACGTGATCATCTGAATTGCGCGTGTTTAAAGACCCAGTCCGTACCGCGCAGTAAACACACTCCATCTCGGTTATAAAAACCAACCAGTTGATGCTGTATAGGGAAATAAACGCTGTTTGTTCTGAGATCCACATCAAACACATAAATACACTGTGTGGGCAGAACGTAGAATTGTTGAGTGTTAAACCTGGCGGTACATAAAGTAACCACTGGGCTTTAAAGGGCTACAGTCCGTACCGCGCAGTAAACACAGTCCGTCTCGGTTATAAAAACCAGTCAGTTAATGCTGTATAGGGAAATAATCGCTGTTTGTTCTGAGATCCACACAAAACACATAAATACACTGTGTGGGCAGAACGTAGAATTGTTGAATGTTAAACCTGGCGGTACATATAGTGACCACTGGGCTTTAAAGGGTTTAATTGGCGGTTGTTTTTAACCCTTTGAAGCAGGTCTCGCACCCGCGTAGAAATTAAAATGTCTGTGCATTTTACTGATACACCTTGTTTGTATGTTTGTGCACTTTCCACAACAAACAGCATTGATTTTCGTATTACTATTAATCGATTGCCCTTTGTAATGGATGCGAACTTTTTTTTCTGAGAGGTAGGAACTGCCTTTTAAGTTTTATACAGCTGAAGCGAACGCTTCTGGCAGGCCGTGCCATGGCTGAGGCGGTTAGTCGCCGGGCCCTCCCCACGTATGCCTGAGTTCGATCCCGGGCCAGTCAATGTGATATTTATCGTGGAAAGCGGCACAGGGACAGGCTTTTCTCACAGTGCTTGAGTCCGCACATTCAGCCCAGTTCCACTGACGCTCCGCACGCATCTCCTTCATTCTAGTCTTATCAGAGAGAGAAGCGGGTGAAATCTCGGAGCCTTCAAGCAAAACTTTGCTCTTCCGTGTATTGTTGGGCACTGGATAGAAAAGTACTTTCAGTTTGTTGTCATGGTTCAGAGAGCTAGAAAAGGCCTGCATCGTGCTGCACTGTGCCACAAATCAGCTGCGATTTGGAGTCTGCATTATATAGTGTGCCGGTGGGAGCGAGATTTTCCGCACCCGTCCAGACTGGCCGTGGGGCCCACCCAGCCTACAGTACAGTGAGTACCGGCGTGAAGCGGCCGGGGCGTGGCCCTGAACTCCCACTTCCCATCTAGCACCGAGGTTAAAGAAAGAGTGGGGCTATACCTCTGTTCCTTCTCTGAGCTTTCATGGCCTGCTTTAGGGTGAACTTGCTGTACACTGTGCTCCAGATCAGTTGTTTCCATTCGATTCCGGTCTGTATCAGTAGTCACTGAGTGTTCACGTTGGATCACTTGTGTGAAGTGTTCGTTTGTATTGGCCTGCTAGCGGGGAACCCCCCATTAATAAATTTGTTTGGTCTGGGCCTCAGTAGGTCTAGAGTTCAGCATTGTGACACGGCGAGTTGGGTGGAAGGTGAAGGAGGGGGGGTGGGTGGGCACATCGCGCCCAAATCTTTTCAAAACGTAACCCAGCCCGCAGTTCGTGTTGGAATTGGTTTACTCCTATCTGTATTCAGATGCGAGGGCCGTTTGTAGCTTCGTGTTCTGTCGCACTGCAGAACACCGCACCGCGTGTGGGATGGCGCACAATGGAAAGTGATGGTGCAGGGATTTTCACGTACCAAAAACGGCGCAACAGTGCAGCCTGTGTGCGGATTGTTGTGTCGTCACCTACTGGCTCTTGAAACCAGCTAGAACAAGCTGATTTGGGCGTGCAGTGTGTGGGTGGGTGTGGCACTGGCAGCAGTACTCGATGTTGGGCGTCCGGGTTGTGGTTTGTGTCCTTGGCGTGTGCGTGTGACAGTATAGCAGGGAAAACGAAACAAGGAATCACGCTTAGCTGACGAAATTGGAGTTCAGTCGGCACAGCTGTGTGTGTGTGTGTGTGTGTGTGTGTGTGTGTGTGTGTTTGTACATTTTCACGGCATTTGTTGATCAATTCGTTGTCGTCTTATGGTCCCATTTGAAAGATTTTAGTCACCCTGAAGATGGAGGGAGTACGAATCTCCAGAACTTCGGAAAATTTAACCACAACACGGTGCACAAACTGGAAGTGATTTGGACTGTACATCTTTTTATTTCCGATATCACTGCTACACGTTTCGACTGTGAGGAGCCCGCTGTATACAGCACACTGAATTATGTGTAGATGAGTGCCAGTCGTGTAGCGCCGGGATCCCACGTGCTTCCACAGGATACTAATGCAGTTCCGTTGCTTTTTGTTTCTCACCTACCGCGCGCGTGCGTGCGTGCGGTTCGCTGACTGTAAGTGGAGTGTGCTGTACATATCATGCAACTGACCGACCGTCGTTACATTGATGCCTGTTGTTTTATTGCTTGCTGGGGCGCACAGACTGCAGTGCAGCGCGATGTTATGCGATCCTTACGAAGCAACAAGCAATTCCCCATGTCGAGACCACACCGTGGCCCTCCGCCGAGCTTCCGGCTGTGGCCAAGTATCAACTAGCAAACCGTTTTTGTACTTTCAAAAAATTCGGTATTGGAGTTCTCTTGTGAAAAGTCGTCAAGTGAGCGCGAGTATTGTCACAGTCGGCTTAGTGGCAGTCGCACTTCACCTAAGGGCGCAAATGAATTTACGTCCGCACTGTCCATACTTTTTTTACCGATTTAGGTGATATTTGGTACAAGCAATCTGCACATAGTGCTGCTGAACACTTGTAAGTTCCGTGAAAATCGGCGCAGCGAAGACCGAACGTTTCCTGTGGCCGTAAATGGCATGACTTTCACGCGTGTACTGTGAAACCGTGTGATGTTCTGGAAGTAAAGAACGCCTGTGTGAAGTCTGTGCATTGCGTCACGTGTGCACCGTGTGCAGCCTCATCAAAACGTAACGCAGTGTGCTCGGTTTCCTGTGCAAGTGGTGTTTGCTGGGTAACGACCACGCCATGCAGTCCTGCGCCCGAGAAGCTGCAGGGAGAGGACTTCGTCCGAGAACCGAAGTATTTAGCGCCCCTACTGCGTATTGTGGAGGTCAGCCCTGTTACCGGCTGTGCTGACACTTGTTCCGTGGTTGTACTCAGTCCCTCCAGTCGCACTATATTACGTCACTCCATTTTATTATTAACAAACATCTTGCGCCGACTAACCGGCGCCACTGACATCCCTAAGTAAGCCGTAAATACCCACAGCAGCACGCCGGGTACGGAAATCAAATTTTGCAGAAGTGGGAAGGGTACCGGGATAGCTTAAGGACTGGGATACGATCTGCAGGATCCGGGGTTCCTTTCCCGGGAGGGACGACGTTTATATCTTTCTTATCGTCCATGCCGACTATGGGTAGCGGAGGTGAAGTGGCCTGGGCGTTAAGTTGACCAGTTACCTGTGTACCTGGTGCCGAGATTAAGAATAAGTGGAGTATACCTCTTCTCCCCTATGTTTTTATGGCGTGCACGGGAAGGCTATAAACAAGTAGGAAGCTGGCCCGTGTGTGCTAGCAAGTGGTCTCGTCACTGAGTCACGCAGCTTGTTGCTGCTTGCCATTCTGCATTATATGATGCCGACGTTTCGGAGTTGCATTCTGCCTTCTTCCGCGCAAAATATTGTGGCGATGTTAGCAACCGCCTGCCGGACTGCGCCTTGTCATAACGCTGAAGAAGTGCAGTCTGCGTCGTTATCACTTCGCGTAAACGTGGGCTGCTGCAATTTCACTGCTGCCACCGCGCGGGGACGTTTCCGCTTCGCCAGACTGTACAGCCACTGCAGAAGCTGTGGCGTACTGCAGGCGATGAAATCAATAGGCAGATAGGCGGCACGACTTGGTGAACTTTGTCAAATTTTCGCTCTGTTTTGGCTGTGCGCCGTGTGACAGAAATCACATCTTTGACACTTGCGCATAATTATGTGTATATATATAGATATATATCTATATATAGATATATATAGATATATTATATATATAGATATATATAGATATAATTATGTGTATATATATATATGGGAGTTTGATTGCTGTGTAACTTACAGCCAGGAAGGGTGCGCCCGGTCAGCTCTGACACTTGCTTGACACTTCGTGTTTGAACTGCAGACGGCCTGAAAGTACGAAGGGCTCAGTAAAGTAACCCTCGGAAATCCACGGCGTCTGTGGTTATGGTTTGCACAGACAGCTCACCGATTGGTCCGTTCGTGTGTGTTGCAGGCTTAGAGGTAAGTTTCATTGAATATTCGCGCTATAAATTTGAAAAGTTCTTAAAGAGACAGGATGATAGATGTTATCGGCTCAGTGTGGTGCTGCATGGCCGACCCAGCATAGGGACCTATTGACTCACTAGCGCAATCGTCAGTAACTGAGATTTGCATTTGGTACGCGTGGAAACAAACTGTAGCGGTCTCAATCACTGCGGTCCCTGCCGTAACCATGGCAGCGAAGCGAAAAGTGAGCTTCACTTTCTCACAAACCGAGCGCACTATATGACGCAGGTATTACCGTGCTTTCTTCTTTGAGACCTGGATTGCATTATAAAAGAGTTCGTTTGCGCGTTGACCTATCATTTTGTGAACATGGTAATGAACAGTCCGGTTGGATAAAAGGCGAGGTATTGTTGAACAACTGTCTTGTCAAAGACTGGTGTCTCATGTCTCCGGTAACGCACACCTCTGGGCAGACTGAAACAAGCAGCACGCCTCTACCTACTGCCCTGTCATGAAACTGGGGCCGGAACTGCAAAACCTGCTGGCAGTGGCGTTACTGCCGCCGGGTATGTTCTTCCTGGCGTTTCGAAGGAACTGTGTCGCTGTCATCTTGCTTCTGCCGAGGGTCGCACCAGGACTCATAGGACTTCCAGCCCGCAGCCTGGTTAGTTTATCGACTGAGCTATCCTGGTGTTGTTACATAAACAGACAGTGAACCTGATAGCTCGTTTAGAGTTCTGTGACGTTAGATAGGGATGTGAACCTTGCGTGGCGTTTGCCGGTAGACGCTGGCGTTTGTTCTGTTCTGGATGCAGAATGTGTCGGTGTAACCACTGAACCAGCAGGCAGTCCATCGGACTGGATGACCGGCATGATAAGGTTCAAGGAAGCCAAACGAAGTGCTCACTGCGCCGCTGCTTCGTTTCCTCCTGCAGTTGACTCGCCGAGCTGGAAAGTACAAAAATAGAAAACGACAGTCGAGATGCCTGGACTGAATACACGGAGTGTATCTTTCCCCAGGTGTAAGGGCCCGGAATGTGGCTGCTTTCCGTGTCAGTATCACAGCATCGAGCAGGCTGGACTTCAAGGAAGGCATAACAGTTGAATTAACAAGTTGAAGTTCCTGCATTCAGTGCTGAATTCTGAATTCTCGACAATTTGAATAGGCCACAATGTCATCTGACAGTGAACACTTGCATTGGCTTCAGTGCTTCCTTCTTACAGGGAAGCAGTTTGTAAACTAACTAAATAACTAACTCCAGGGAGGAGAATTCTTCTTGAGAAGCTGACAGTTCTTCAGCTGTTCAAAAAAATTCCCAGGATTTTATGGAACCCGACGGTTCATTGCTGTGTTCTCAGTTCGTATTTGTTAGTGGCTGTATAATGACGTCACATCCTGATTAATTCTCTTCCTGTCTTCAGACAGTGCCTCAGAGTAAGTGCGTGCCGGCTTATTACGAATAATTTGGAGAGCGTGGACGTCAGCAAGTCGTAATCCTTCTGCCGGACGTTCCGTGAGTGCGGTGTAACGCTGCAGGCTTGCAGAGGCTCGGAGGGCGTCTTGCGGAGCTTACGCCTTTCCGATGTATGATCCTGCGAGCCCCGTGCCGGGTCTTCGCCCAGGTTAGCACTGAGTGCCATTATTCTTAAAAATACAACGTGTAAAATGTCTAAACTCTGTAAACATAATTCAACTGCTGTCAATTATTAGCTCCACGCGCTACTCCACGGTCTCTCTTGTCGTCCCTTGGTATATTCTTATGGCAAACCAAACGTTAATCTCATCTGTCTGCGTGCTGCTATCTGGTGGTGATGTGTTGCACCCTCCTGCAACCCGCCAAGCATGTCACTGGCCCCCATCCCGTGGACTAGTTCACTCTACTTGGCACATCACGTCCTGTGATACCCTGAAACTGCTGCTGCACGTTCAAACGCCCTTCTCTGTTTCCTGCCGCAGTCAGACACACGGACGTGCCATTTTGTTGCACTGATACGTTAGCTGGAGACTGGGTGCAACTTACCCACTGTTTATTGCGAAGGAAATGTGACCGGCAATGTGAGTGGTGTTGTGGATTTTGCACTGCTGTGTTACAGATTAATTTTTGAGAAAGGCCGTGTCTTTGCAGCGCCCATTCCTTTACATTTTCTGCTTTTGGTAAGCACTTTGATGTTTTCTGGAGCTGTGTGCGTTCCCAAGTCCAGTTGCTGTTGTGTGGCGAACCAAAACAAACTTCGGAGGATGTTCCACTTTCCTCTAAAGCCTTGCGAGGTTTGTACTTAGGGTCAGATTTATTTGATAAATAGATAAATTTGCGGATATTTTTACGTCATTTGGTCTGTATGCGTAGGAAGTCGTTTGTTCGGATGTCCGGGGCAAGGGGTGTGTACATACTGAGTCCGCTCTCTTCGGTGCAAACTCGGCCCGTTTTCTCGACTATTTTACAAAAGCAGATTGCGTGTCTTGCGTCCCCACGACCGACTGTGTTGATCAGACAGAACTGTTCGATGCAAATTGCTCCGTTATTGCACCGCTGTTTCCATAGTATATCTTCGTTGATGAAAAATGTATAGAAGGTGCAGCGTGTGTTTATCTTTGTCCGTTTTCTTCGAAGTATTTGTCGCTGCGATAGAAGTTTTTTAAAGGGAGTTGCGCTGGAGATGCGCGTCGAAACGCAGTAGTTCGTGTGAAGCGTCCGCTGATTTTTTTAGTTAACCAATATTTAAGGGGTTGGACAAATTTTACTTATACTTTTCGATGTAAGATTTGATGAAAATTTGTTCAGCCGTTCTTCACTTTATTTCTTGCGTACGGACGGGCGGGCGGTTATTTTAATACTTCTTTCAGAGGAAATGGCGAAGTATTGAAGCTTTTGGTTGAAACATTTTCCTGTGTAAAACATTTCTGCCGTTTGTGTCGGCTGCTTCACCTCACCTCGCGCTATCATAAATTTTTACGCCCACAAATCAAGCGCATTCCACCAGCAGCAGAACTAGGAACTCATTACAGCGTTTTGTTCCTAATTTCTTATGCCGTTTCGAAGGCGCTTGGGAGAAGGTAAAATGTAAGAAGTCGGAAAACCTTTGGGCCTTTCTTTGTCCCTTATAGCTTAACCTTTCGTCTGTACGCCGAGCTGCAGTAATCGTGACACGTATATCACGCACTTTAAAGTCAGAGCCCCCCCCCCCCCCAGCCCCGGCCCATTTCTTCTGCTGGAACCAAGTGATATTACATCTGAATTTCAAATCAATGGTGGTAGTTCGGGACACATATCATTTTCCTTACAAGTCGGGCCATGCGCGAATTCCTCTTTGCCCCACAGCATAGGCAAAGTGTGTCAGCCTGTGGGCCGCAGTACAGCCCTGTCCCTGTACGCTATGGATATCCTTCCTGAGAAGCTTGTAGTTGCATACTTGTCGAGCAGTTCATTACCTTGTGTGGAGGTCTGAGATTCGATGGTGTGTCCGAAGTGGGCCATGTCCTGAGCCAGAAAGCCTGCATCCAGGTATTAAGATGTTTTAATATTAATGTCCCACATTCGTTTATCTCCCCTTCGCTAATGGTTTCTCTAGGTTTCCTGAGTGCAGTTGTGCCCCCATAAATTGTGCATGCTACACGTGCCTCCCATTTTAGGCTCCTTAGTGTGACTACCCTCATATTTGGTGACGTGCACAAGTATGTTGCTGACACGTGGCCACTTCGGCAAATAGATCAGCAGCACCTTGGAAGTCTTGAAACATGGCGCTGGGAAAGGATGGGGAAGGTCAGTGGAACCGATCGCGCGAGAAGTGAGGCAGTATTACACACAGTCGCGGAGAAAAGGAGCTTCTGACATGCAATAAAACGAAGGAAGGCTAACTGGATTGGTCACATGTTGCGTAGGAACTGCCTGCGGAACTTGTTATTGAAGGAAGGGTAGAAGGGACGGGAAGAGGAGGAAGAAGACGTAAGCAGCTACTGGATAACTTTGAGAACACGAGGAGATACGGGGAGTTGCACTGGAGTAAAGAGAGTAAATTGTTAAGTTGATCGCGGAGAATAAATTGGCATGAACCTGAAGCTGACGACACTTTTATCTGCTGTGTGCCATGGACAGGTCTGCGTCATGTGCGTCTGTCTTGCGCAGGGTGGATCGCAGGACCAAGAAAATGAAACAGGAATGTATGTTTACTGCAGTGGTAGAGAGGGGACGGTATCATCAGTACTTACTTGCGGGCCGGGGGGGGGGGGAGTGGTGAGGGGCGACACCGTGAGGGTACTTTACTGTCCAGTTGTGCGAAGGTTTCCAGGTATCGCCCGTCAGTGTGTCCTTCCGAGAGGAGTAGTACTAAGATGAAGATGAGTATGTAGAATTGGTGCAATGGTACTGAGAGGGGCAAACCGAAGTACTGAGAGAAAAACCTGTCTAGTTCCAATTTTATTCACCGCAGATCTCACATGGACTGGTCCGAGTTCGAACCCGGGCCTCCCGCGATGACAGGCCACCAAGTAGTCGCCTGCATTGAAACCTGAAATTGACCTGAATAACAGTTATCAGTTAATTTCGTACCTCACAGTAAACGCTCAGAGTCTCCGTTACAAAGATAAAACTGTTAATGTTGTTCAAGGAAGTGACTGCTGTTTATCGTGAGAAGCGTACACACGGAATGCATAAATACACTCTGCGGACAAGATTCAGAGATTTTAAGATGTTACAGCGACTGGTACGTGCAGTTACCACTGTGGTTTAGGGCGCCATTAGTCATGGAAATTGGTGACCAGCGGCCGGATACAACGACCATCAGTGTCTTGACAGGCGGAGAGTGAGGTCTGGGTGTACTAACGCGACAGCATGGCTGAGGGCGAATGGAATGTGTGCGATGTGCCACGTGAAGTGTATTCGGTGACAAACTTAACACGTCAGGCCACTGGTTGCTTTGCTGAAGCCGAAGGAACTGCGTTAATGTAAAAGACTGACACGACAGACACGGCTGATTAGCCGATCGCGCACTTTCATTGTCGTACTAATTGACGATGATGGTGATGTTGGCGGCGGCGGCGGCGGCGGCGGCACTCTCTTCGCGTTTTGGGGAAATAGTCTGCGGTGCGCATTGGACTGTTTGCTAGGTGGACCCCAGGGCTGGTGTGGACGCACTGGGGAAGCGAGCGGTTCCGTTCTTTGCTGCGAATTCAGCCAGCGAGTGGAAGAGCTGAGTAGTTACGCGTGTAGCGTAGAACGCATGAGGATGTGAGGCTCCTGGGGTTGCCGCTGTGTTGCTGGGAGAGTGGATCTAGACGTTTCGGAGGATATTGTGGCCTTCGTCTCCAAGGGCGACAAGTCCATGTAGAAATGTCAGTGTCCCCTGCGTAGTGTTCTTCAAGGACTGAAGGCGACACTGTCTCCCTGCACGTCGGGAGCCGCTCACCCACTCACACGGCGTTACATCCCAGAAGACGCGAGTCCACATCAAGACCGCTGTGAGAACCTGAGCTCTCCCAGTGAGCCACACGTCTGCTGCGTCACGTGTTCCCAAAGAGAGCGTAGCCACTGTGCGGTCGCAGAAGCTATTCCTGGGACTTTGCGCACGTTCATGTCGGTCGGTGCTGCACCCCGAAGGCGAAATAACTAGACGCATACGATGAACTGTAGCGCACATTTTTGTTAAGGACGCTGTCAGTAGCTGAGACCGTAGCGCCGACAGGTTGTTACGTGAGTGGTGAATAGTGAATTGGGAAGGATGGTGAAGGCAGTGGTCGTGGCCTAATTTTAGGTTCTGTTTCTGGAATTTTGTGGCGGGACGGAGGGACTCCTACCGACAGCTGTTGGACCGGGTGCAAGTCCAGGGGACGGAGGGACTCCTACCGACAGCTGTTGGACCGCGTGCAAGTCCAGGGGAGGGAGGGACTCCTACCGACAGCTGTTGGACCGCGTGCAAGTCCAGGGGAGGGAGGCGTTACGGCGTGAATGCGGTTCTTACTGTCAGCATGTGACCCGGCAGCACCCACAGCGTGTCGGCGCCCAATTTGGGTGCAGGTGAGTATTGTGCCGAGACCTGCGTTGTGTCGCAATGGAATTGTGTGTTGTGCTGCTGCGAGTCAGCCGTGCTGATTGTGAACGTGATGGCGACAGAACCGCCTGCAGATGAAGGCTATAACGAGCCAGTCCGTTTTTACCCGCATTGGATATAAACTTATTGATCAAGGCTTAATTACAAGATCGCTGTCTGTACTGGCGGGTTTGCGGCGTGTAGCAGTGTATACGATTCTGTTGTTGCGTGCCCAGTGCTGGTTCCACGTCTGTAAATACACCAATAATAATAATAATAATAATAATAATAATAATTTCCTAAATTACACATAAGACTACCGACCCTAATCCTGTTGATGATACATCCCAGGATAGGTGAATATTTCCCAGCTAAAGCTGAGAAGTGAGAAATTCGGATAATAATAATAATATTATTATTATTGTTATTATTATTATTTTGTGGCGAGGTATGCAGTTTGGTTAGTCAAGTGAAAGCGTTGCATCATGGTGGTTGTGTGGTTGATAAACCGATGATACAGAATTTTTTATGCGGAACTTTACCGAAGCGGGTCGTGTCGTGATCGCGAGATGGAGATCAGAGGACGTCAGATTTGCTGCGACGCACTTCGTGTGCCTTGTTGCTTGCACGGGTTTCCATCATAGAGCCCTCCTGTGAGGCATAAACTGACTGGTGTTTATAACCTAGATCCACTGTGTTCACTGCGCGGTACGGACTGGGTCTTACATGCAGTTCAGTTTAATCTCAGTGCTTCAGTTCATAAACTCTTACAGTTGTATAAATTCCGATCCTCTGCACGTTGTAAGCCACAGATTCCCGTCTTTTGTTACCTGCATGGGACTGACTTCCCATTGAAAAGATTATAGAAATCCACAGGGGCTGAAGTTATGGGATATCGTAATTGTGCCATCCACGACCAATCGGAAATCGATATAAAATTGAGGCTTTTGTTTGAATTTCTTTTATCATGTGTAGTCTTCAGAGAATCGCGTCTCTAACACTGGCGGCGAAATGGAGGGCCGTAACCGGTGTAATCTTACGTGCAACAGTGGAACATGTTTAACATTAAGGTGTAGCAATGAATGTCAGAACATAAGTACAAGGAATTGTCAGTTCAGTTGGCTGTGAAGTGTGAGGACAGTAGAATTCCTGTAACGCAGTATTGTTTTAACGTTATGTAAGGATGCAGTTAAACTGGCGCTGTCGGCCACTTTTAAATTTTTGTGCGGAGAGGAGACCCTGGAGCCAGAGGGTGCCGAGATTAAGAAGTAAAAAAGATTGATCACCGACACTTTTTTACGCTTCTTCCAACTTCTGTCATCTCTTGTTCTTCCACATCACTTTTACGCCTCTTATCCACCCTCTTGTCGTACTTTTTTAGAATAACACGTGATTGCTTGCTTCCTGGTTGTCTTTTAGTTGTGCCTTCAGTTGCCGGGCGGCTTCCAGCTTTTTGTCACTGCTGATCTGTCACTTTGCAACTTCCGAATAGAGGCAGTTGCTTCCATTGCAGAACTTAAAGGCAAGGAGTTCCTGAACAAGCGGCACTTCTGTGCTGCAATCATGAATTGCAGAACGCCGGATGTCCTTCGTTCGTAGTTCGGTCGCAGACGCCACGGAACTTACCGAGTCTTGCGCCTGCAAGATGGAACTTACTGCGTGCCAGGCAGAAGTGCTTTATGTGTCAGTAGCCGACATTGTCTTTTGGAAACGCACTGTTACCAATATGTACGGTAGCCACGGCTGGTAAAGCGATGTGCCAGTATTGCGGTACAGTTACTGTACGCGATTCGAATCCCCACTGTCACTGTATCAGTCCACACTGTTACCCATAAGTACGGTAGCCACAGCTGTTGAAGCGATGTGCCAGTATTGCGGTACAGTTACTTTACGCGATTCGAATCCCCACTGTCACTGTACCAGTCCACACTGTTACCAATAAGTACGGTAGCCACGGCTGGTAAAGCGATGTGCCAGTATTGCGGTACAGTTACTGTACGCGATTCGAATCCCCACTGTCACTGTATCAGTCCACACTGTTACCAGTATGTACGGTAGCCACAGCTATTAAAGCGATGTGCCAGTATTGCGGTACAGTTACAGTACGCGATTCGAATCCCCACTGTCACTGTATCAGTCCACACTGTTACCAATAAGTACGGTAGCCACAGCTGTTAAAGCGATGTGCCAGTATTGCGGTACAGTTACTGTACGCGGTTCGAAAGATGTAATATTTCTCTATGACGCCACGGCACTTGTAACGTCTTCTCATTTTCAGTGCCCCAGCGTTACTCAGTTTGTTAAATGCCATTTGTTTTCACCCGTCCCCCTGTGCACAGTTGCGCTTTCGGTAGCACACAGTTATTGCTGCAGACATGTAGTCATGTGTGTCGGTTGTTTATTGTGCATTATTTATGAGCAAAGAAGAACGCGTAATGTCAACGGCACTTCCGCCCATCTGTGAGTAGTGTCAGTGGGTAAACCGTTTTTTCGGATTTTTATGAAATGCGGTATGGGAGTTCTTCATAAGCGTCAAACGCGACGCAGTCGCTGCCACACTTCACTTAACGGGTAAATTAATCTCTGCTCCAATGTTTATATTTCTTGACCGATTTTGTTGAAATTCGGTATAAAAGATCTCCACGCAATGCCGCTGAGCAATTTCGAATTTTTTGGAAATTCTTTTATCTAAAAAGTGTCCTACAAACGGTCGGTCGGTACCGACACATCGTAAGCCACAATGTGGTGTGTGCTGTGGCGGGTCTCTGTACAGCATTTATCTGTTAAATTTACTGAGTCCATGAACCAGAGTCAGTCTTGAAAAGCTGACAGTTTCTCAGCTAGTGAAGAAATTTCCCGTAGTTTATGCAATAGCGGTTCATTACTGCGTGCAGGCAAGCACCCGACTGTTCCCTGTCCTGAGTCATATCAGTCTAGTCCACTCCCCCAGTCCTTCTTTATGAAGGTTGATGTTAATATCCTCCCATCTATGCCGAGGGCTGCCAGTTGGTTTCTTTCCCTTAGTATTTCCCATAAAACCCCCGTAGGCACCTGTCCTCTCCCCCATTCTTGCCATTCACCTTGATTTGGTCACCCGAACAATATGCAGTGAGGGTGCAGATCATGAAGCCCCCCATTACAGTCCGCTCCGGTCCCGTGTTACCGGGTCCCACTTACGCCTATATATTTACTTCAGTACTCGCAGCCCTTGTTCCCCCATCTTCGTGTTTATCCTGTTAAATATATATGGAAAGAATGCAGTTCAGTTCCGATACAGCCGTTGTGGAGCACGCTGTGATGTACTGTGTGGCACTGTCAAGACAGTGAACTGTATTCCGGCCATTTCGTCTTGTTTGTTAAAACGTCGTCAGTGAACGATCTGGGTAACTACAGTTAAGGTCTAGCGCGCAGAGCGTTTTGAACCGCCGCGTTTTCTTTACCACCTCGATGAAACTTTTGTTTAACTGGAAGCGAGCGCACGGGCGGCTGTTTTATCGCGGCGTTTTTCCAGACGCAACATGCCTCATTCTCTGGGCGGTGCGGTGGCCGCTCGGCGGTTGGCGGTGGCAATGCAACTCGAGAGAACTTACCTTCCTGCGCGCATGCACTAGCGATAGAATAACCGGCCGGCTACCAGGCACAGGCAAAGGTACCCCCATCACAGTACTTGGTAGGTAGTACTTGGTGTATTGATGAACAGCACCGCGTCGAAACTGCTGCAGCTCATTCTAAAATATCCAGAGAACTTTTTCGGATGCACACGCAGGCCTTCCCGTAACCTGTGGAACTGCCCTTTCAGTAACCTTTGACTTACAAGTGGACGTACCCAACCCTTCTTTCTTCGTTGCGCCCTAGTTCTTAGCAGCAGAGCGCACACAGCGACCGCCTCGACACAATCCGTGCTTTAGCCAGCACAGCGCACACACCGTTTGCACAGAATTCAGCTCTCAAATCTGAGCAGAACGTAGGGTGTGGCGCTTCTTTCGCCGTCCGCGCGCACAGCCAAGAAACAATCGGCCGCCGCGTTTCTTTTAGCGCGACGGCAGAAACCCGCTCGTGCGCGCCGGCCCTAACCGTCTGCCCACCGGAAGTACTGGGCAGCACATCTGACTGTGCGGTTAGTAACACTGCTGCCTCGTTTCGACGCTTCGGCTGAACCCTGCGGATGTGTCTGACTTCTTATTTGAAATGAGGCCATCAGGTCAATTTGTTGTGTCTCGTGTTCTCACACAGCAGCTGTGTAGAGAATAACGCAGAGGAGAAAGTTAGAAGCAGACGGTAATGTGGCAATCGGAAGAAGCCCTGTTCCGAGATGCTGTCGCCCTGCCCGGCCGTGCCGGGAATAACACTGCACTGGGATTGCTTTGTGTTGCAAAGTGTACAGGCCAGGCAGGGGTGTCACATCGAAGGCGGGTCGGACTGCTAGTCAGCAGTAAACAGGTTAAATATTTTGTTTAAATTAAACATACCACTGAGAGCGTATCTTACTTGTAGTGAGAAGACCGACGTGCTACACTTACTGTTGTGTCTGTGCCGACGTGTGCTGTGAGGACCCGTTCAGGGACATCAAACCGCAGTCAGCACGTATGGCCTATCATGAAATGTGTTGACTCCTTAAATTAAAACAGTTTTTCGACTCTTTGCGAAGCCATATTGTGTAATCAGAATGGAGTCAGCGTGAGCGCCGTATTAAATGAACTGGCAGGTCTCATATGGCCCGTGCGTCGCATTTTTTGACATCCCTGGTATAGTCAGTCCGTTTTGAGTGTTATCTGCAGTTCGCTTCCACGTGAGAAGTTACTCTAGGGATACCTTTCCTTGAATTAACTGTTTTTTGTTGTTCGGCTTTATGACACCGTGGCCAGTGCTGTAGCCTATACCTTCTTTCGCAAAGCCTCTTGTGGACCCTCAGTTACTGTACAGCACATTATAGCAGCGCCGTAGTGCTGGATTTTGCGAGCGCTGGAAACTGAAGCTGATGAACATTCCAGCCTTCTGGAATGTGACGCTGTGTCGTTGGGCGAGTAATTCGCGTTGTTTCGAAGGATCGTAGTGCGTTCATCTTTAGGGTCAAGGAGTCCGAGACGAGCTGACTGCTTGGTAGTGTATCGCTTTTCAGTGTCGACGTAGTTTGTCAAAATACGCTTTGCTGTGCGTCACAAGCATAAGATGCGCAGCCGTTTGAAGGCCTGTATTTAGATTCAAGTCTTCTACGGGAGGACGCCGTGCTAATTGGTTGAGGGAGCAGGCTGCTCCGATACGTTGCTACCTGTCTGCCAAAGTACAAGGGGCCCGGTTTGTGAAGGCAATACTGTTTACCGCTGAAGTAACCTCCGACATCTAAATTGATGGCAGACAGTCTGCAGCGGCGCCGCTCATTCCGTGAAGTCCAAGCGCACGTGTCCCGGCACGCTGTTGTGCCGCAGATCAGCACGGCACGCGGCCTCACAGCAGTGGGCTGTATGCAACGTGGAAGTGGGATTTCAAGCAGAGGTTCATATTGTGGTCGAACGCTTCGAGTGGACATGCTGCTGCCATCATCGCGCTGCAAGTGCGTGTGTCCCGGAGATGAGGCAGTGTGCAGCCATGTCAAGAGCGAGTTCTGCGCCACCGGATGTCCGTCGCAGCCACCCAGGTGTGTGCAACATCCTGCAGTACCGGGGTCCCGGGTGTGGAGAGTGGCTCTTCTGTTATGTTCTCACTGTTTATTATTTCTGTTTGTCTCGCAAGTCGTGCTCGTAATAACACGTCCACACTTTGTCTGCTGGCGCCATATTCCGTAAGTTGTTGTCACACCGTCGTTAAACAAGACGGCAACTCGTGCTGCAGTGCAGTTCGCACTGCAGGCTGCATGATGTCAGTTCTATGTGTGAGCCGCCACGAGTCCAGAATCTCCGTTTCGGACGCGCAGCTTCATCTGCAGTCAGCTGTCAGAACAGTAATTGCAAAAGCACGTTAAACCTCCGTATCTTGAAATCCGCATGAGTCGAGAGGTGCCTGCCTAACTTGTGCATGTAACGAGGTACGTGCAAGTCTTTAGGTACGTTACAAGAACTGTGCAGAATTTGTCCAGTCGCAGCAGCAATGAGTTCTTTTCCCTTACTTAACCATTTAAAGCCCAGTGGTTACTGTACGTACCGCCAGGTTTAATATTCAACAATTCCACGTTCTGCCCACAAAGTGTGTTTATGTGTTTTATGTGGATCTCAGAACAAACAGCGATTATTTCCCTATACAGCATTAACTGACTGGTTTTTGTAATCGAGACGGAGTGTGTTTACTGCGCGGTACGGACTGTAGCCCTTTAAAGCCCAGTGGTTACTTTATGTACCGCCAGGTTTAACACTCAACAATTCTACGTTCTGCCCACACAGTGTATTTATGTGTTTTGTGTGGATCTCAGAACAAACAGCGATTATTTCCCTATACAGCATTAACTGACTGGTTTTTATAACCGAGACGGAGTGTGTTTACTGCGCGGTACGCACTGAGCCCTTAAGTATAATTCACGTTCTGTTAGTCTTTAAAGGGTCAAACAAACTGCTGCCGTGCGTTGGTGGTTTCGAACCTTCCGTCTGTTGCTGTTCAGTGCCATCTGCGTGCTGCTTAGCGACATAGCGTTACAATATTTTGCTGTGTACCGCTGAGTTACCTGTCACATGCACCGCCTGCTGTATTGTTGAAACAACTGTGCGGCGCATCACCTACCTGCTCAGTGGAGATATAGCGGCCATGGCGTGAAGCTAACCACTCACCTAAACCTAATGCTGAGGTTAAAAATGAGCGTAGCTGTACCTCGATTTCCCCTGTATGCCTTCACTGCGAAACTGTAGCTCTTGCCCCTTACCCGTCATACTGTAGGGCGTCATGTCAAACACGGCGTCCCCTTTTAGGAACGTCGTGTAAGGCTGTAATTTTCTATCGGGCTTGAACTGTGAGGGTGTCTGTCGCACAGCCCGGCATTGGAAGGGCCGTCTGCACAATTACAGTGTTTAGCAGCATGACGCTTGCTGAATTTAAGTCGTCGAGTTAATTGGTTAAAAAAAGTGGGTTGATTGCGCGTGTAAGTTGGGGCATTGTGTGTGTATGTGCGCGCGCGCGCCCAGAGTGGAAGGAATTAAGGTAATGGCTAGAGGCTCTAAAAACTTGTATAAGTTTAATGACTGTGGGCAGCCTGCTTGTACTTACATTAGTGACTACTCTGCACCTCTGTCCTTTTTGATACTAATTTTTACCTTGCATTTTTAATTTATTATTCTTTAAATTACTTTTTGACCTACATTTCTCGTCGTTTTCCTCTTACACGGCTTTATACTGTAAAGTTTCTAAAATGGGAGAGTGAAGATTACCGAAGGGGCGGAGACAAGCACAAAAAAACCAATTCTCGTGTAAGTAATCTCTGTGTTTTCTCCCCCGCGCGCTGCTCGGCTCGCAGCAGCCAACTTATCTGCGTACTTAATGGTCTTGAAGCTGTGGGCTGTGTGCAGTACTGGCTTATATCAGCTGTGTCTGAGCAGCGGCTACCGGCTACAGTGGTCGACTCAGGAGAACTACTTTAACCTTGGCATTTGTGTCACAGGGGGAAGTCAGACCGTTGGATGTTTATATGACCAGTGACCGATATATTCCAATTAAAAATGAAATTGACCTTAAATAACTGGAATGCGAGTGCATGGCTTGGACTGAGCTGGCTCAGAATGGATACCAGTGTGGCGCACTTGTGAATTTTAGAGTTCTATACGAGCAGGAGGTTGCCGGACTGGCTAAGCGACTGTTAGCTTCTCGAGCACAGCTCTTGTTGGAGGTCGTTGCAACACATGAACCGTAGGCCGTTTGTTCCGACAAGGGAACACATTATGTCTCATCCTGGGACTCTTGTGGGCTGCAGGGACAGCTGCCAATAAACACGGCGTCATGTGACGATCAGTCGCAGTTGCCGTACCAGCTGTGGTTCGAGTCCTGTTCGTCCCAGACACAAAAACAAGTGCACGTTTCTATTAAACTTGAGTTGCTGTGGTCGTGTTGTAATTTGCTAATACGATAAGTGTCTGGAGTAACTGAGGAAATTGCGGAAGATAGTAGGGTCAGGATGTGTGTTGAAGCTGCGCGAAACAGGGTCTGTTCGTGGTGTTACGTGGCATGGCGCGTGAACGGCTGCATGCCTGTGTTTATTGGTGCACCGACCGCTGTAAGGGCAAGACAGTGCGCACAGTTTGTCAGCCGGCCCCTCACTTTGCGGGAAGGACACAGGCCGCGGGTGCTGGCCAGGGTGTGTGGAGCTAAGCGAGGAGGTGGCAAGCTGAGGACCGTCATGACTTGTACTGCTCACTAAATATTGTTAGGGTTATCCAGTCAGGGAGTGTCAGATTGGCAGGACCGGGGGGGGGGGGGGCGCATACGGGGTGTGGCAGGGACACCTGAAGGCGGGGACACAAGTTGGGAACACCTGGGCGTAGATTGGAGGATAGTGTTAAAATGGGTGGGGTGGGGTCGTGGATTTGATTGGTTCGGCTCAGGATATAGACAAGTGGTGGGCTTTTGTGGACACGGTGACGAACCTTCGGATTTTATAAAATCCAGGTAATATCTTGACTAGCTGAAGAACTGTTAGCTTATCAAGAACGAATGTGCTGCATGTAGTTAGTTAGTTAGTTAGTTAGTTAGTTAGTTAGTTAGTTAGTGTATTTATGCGTTTCAGTTTGTAAGTACCGCTTAAAATGACATTAGCAATAACAACAGCAATTCGCTTGTCACGTTTTTTGCAGGAGGCCCGTGCAGATTACGGTGACGCCTTTTTATTGCCGAGACAGAAGGAACTGGGGGTCCAGGCAGTGATTTTAACGTTGCGTAATGTTATTCTGTGTGTGCTTTCTCCTCACATTTGGCTGCTTCCCTACCCACAGCACGCTGCAGTAAGGTGCGTTCCACATCGTCACCGGGTGTGGTCACACATCACAGCGCGTGGGCTGACTCCGCAGACCTCACAGAGAACACGCACATTTATCATCAAATTCGCTCCCTATCCGTACCAACATGTTGGATACCCACGGCTCTTAAAGCGATGTACGAGTCCTGCGGTACATTTTGTTGGGTGCGGTTGGGGCTGCTCTCTGTCCGCAGTTTTTCTTGAATTGCTTCGCAACTTTTATTTAATTTGAATGTTTTTTTGTTACTTAAATTGTTAGCTGCACTACGATTGTCTTACATTAAGAGGGAAAGCAACCATATCCCATAGGCGGACGTTACGAAGGGTATGGCGCGCATAGGATCGAACCGATAGTAAACAGACGTCAGAAGTGAGCAGGGGAGGTGTAGAGTACCCCACTAAATACCTCTTCGTATATGGACTATGGGAACGCCTCATACCCAAACGCGTTGTTAGTGTCGTGGGAGTTCAGCAGCTCATATGTCCTTTTTGCCTGCCGGGCTGAAGAGGCGGATTTCGGAGATATTGACATCCGCCAGTAAGTGTACGAATGAACAAACATGCGAGTGTTACTGTAAGCCAAGTTGTGAGTGTGCAGGTAGCATGCACAGTTGGTGTGCTGGCCACCATGCAAGACAAATTATCTCAAAGTAGTCAGACTTTTTGCCTCTGCCTAGATTCGAACCACATACCGTCCCGCCCAAATGCTGGTCACTGTGCCGACTGAGCTACCAATGCTAACAGTCTGTGGTGTCAGATTGCTGTTTGTGTCCTTGCAATGCCGTGCTGCTGAGAGCCGCCGCTGCCCCGTGTTCCACACCTCTTTGTGAGCAAGCAACCCGCACTGAGCCGACAACTGTAATTCTCCATTAGCAGCCCCCTTTTCCTTTACTCAGACAGACCGAGACCTGCAATATATCAATGCATGAGTCTCCTTGTTTTGGTGACAGTATCACACCGTCTTTGGCTGATGATTAGAATTTATCTTCGTGGATGTCGACAGTTGTCATTCGTGACGTCCAGTGCATCGAGGGACCGTGATTTACTGGGAGAGGGGGACAGCGCGTTACTGTGTCAGTTATTCGTATAGGCTGACAGGTAAGTGCAGCCTGGAATTGGCATTGCTGCTGCGCTGACCCACATGAATGGCCACAGTGGTGGCCTGTTTAGATTAGGTTCCCTTCCAACGCGCCGTAATGCTTTGTTATGCAGACGAAGAGTTTACTTTTATTTAAACGCGTTCGGGATGCCATGTCTTTAAACATGTGTTGTCGTCGTAAGCACTTTTATTCCGTACAGTAAATGGCACGGTGATAGCGGCAAGTTGACTGTGCGGCACATACTGGAACATTCAAGTTGACTGTGCGAAACACACTGGAACATTAAATTTGTCTGTGCGGAACATACTGGAACATTCAAGTTGACTGTGGAACATACTGGAACATTCAGTTTGACTGTGTGGAACATATTGGAACATTCAAGTTGACTGTGCGGAACATTCAGTTTGACTGTGGGGAACATACTGCAACATTCAAGTTGACTGTGTGGAACGTATTGGAACATGCAAGTTGACGTATGGAACATACTGGAACGTTCAAGTTGATTGCGTGGAACATACTGGAACATTCAAATTGACTGTATGGAACATACTGGAACAGTCAATTTGACTGTGGAACGTATTGGAACATTCAAGTTGACTGTGTGGAACATAATGGACCATGCAAGTTGACTTGTGGAACATATTGGAACATTCAAGTCGACTGTGTGGAACATACTGGAACATTCAAGTTGACTGTCGGGAACATACTGGAACCTTGAAGTTGACTGTGTGGAACATACTGGAACATTCAAGTTGACTGTGTGGAACATACTGGAACATTCAAGTTGACTGTGTGGAACATATTGCAGCATCAAATATGTGCTTGCGAAGACATTTTAAGGACGGATGTTTCTGTGCTTGCACATGTGTGTGATGTGTCTGCATCTAAGCGTGAAGCTGAAGTGTGCGAACACAACGCATATGGCTTCGTTGCGTGTGGACAGAACTGGGAACGTCTGTTTTGGCCGCAGTGTATTCAGAGTATTGTTTCGTCAAACTGTGACTCAAAATGATAACACAGTTCATTACAGTTTTGTGTAAACGACAATGTTTGTGTTTGGTGCGGCGCACATGGCAGCGTGTATTGTGTGACGTGACGTCTTGAGCGTGCTGCGTTCTTGTGTCCGAAATTTTAGCAAGGTAGTTCCAATTTTGATATTAATTTTTTCTGCTGTCGGTCCTTGCGGTCTCTGATCTGTTTTTAGCTTCCCATGTTCATACCGGTGTCATGTGGTTCCCTTTTTAAAACGACAGCTGCCTCACATGTTCGAGGCTTTTTTGCGTACCAACATCAAACCATCCTCACAGTTATTACAGTTCTTGCTGAACGCTAAGAAGCCGGACTGTTCAGGCGTTGTAAATATTCGCTGTGTGCCGAGACTGGGCTCTCTCGCCTTTCGCCATATAAAGTAATGTTTTGGATAACTCAGTTGTGCCGTTTGGCGCGCTGTTGTTACTTGACAGTACGACATGCAACCTACCTGAGCTTGCCGTGAGCTCTGTGACGGGACTAGAGGTATAGCTCCAGCCATTGTTAACCTTGGTTCTAGATGGACGTGAGTGGTTAGCTTCACGCCCCAGCCGCTGTGCCGTCAGCGAAAGAGGCACCTGTTGCCACTTAGTAGGAGGTTGTGGGGAACCTTAAAGCACGCTGGTAACCATGTGTACCATTTGCAGTAGGAAGCGGGGCATTTTACCCACATATTACTTTGTGTGTTGCGTTTGTGGTAGGAACTGAATTCTTGTGTCTGTATGCTGTGTGCTGCTAACCGTTCCTACTGTACACGTGTATGTGCATCGCCTTCTTTTGAAACATGCAGACACTGTGCATTTTGTCTGCACAGTGCATTTGTATGCTTTGTATGATTCTTACAGTAAATAGCGATCATTTCCCTAAACATAATTAACCGGTTGGCATTTGTAATGTAGAGGCATTGTGTTTATTCTGAGGTACGAAATTTCCCAGGTGATGCAGATTAGATCGCTATAGTGCAGGGGTTCCAAATCTTTTCCGCTGGCGCACCGCTGAATGAAATTTAACCATTTCGGTACACCACCGATAATTCTGTTTTGTATTTGAATAAATTAGCTGAAATTGGACATACTGTCTGTCAGCGGGGATGAGTTCTGTAATGTTGCCAGCAGTGCTTCGTATTATCAAATGTATGTCGCTTATGTTTTATTTATTTTTTAAAATTCCTATCCTTTTTATATTCCGATTTTGTACTAATGCCGCCTACCAGTAAACAATGGTTGGCGTACCCGTAGCGGTACGCGTACCACAGTTTGAGGAAGCATGCTGTAGCGAACCCAGCAAGATATGTTTTACAGTCTTGCCTCTACATGATGATGGAAACAAAACCAGCCTCCTTCCGAAGTGCACACCACCGAGAATGGGCAGTGCTTCTGTAGCTATTAGTATGCTGCAAGTTGCACAGCCTGGCGGCCGTTTTATTCAGTTTAGTGTCGTTAAGCCAGTGAGCCGTGTAACGGGTTCGCTGTTACTGCAGAGCAGGCGGAGCGTTAGTTCTTTATTGCGAACTTCATTTTGCTATGGAGCAGTTCGTCTGCAGAGAAGAAGTTGAAACACCCAGTTCCGTCCCTCTCTGAACTCGTCAGCTGCTTGCCTTGTTAGAAATTGCGAGCCAGGGCTTGCAAAAATGCGAATTGTAGTCCCTCTGAAGTAATGTTTACACAGCACAAACCCAGTTCAGGTTCTGGGACGTGCCGCTGTGTCGTTCAGTGAGTGGTTGCCGACGTTTCGAAGGAACGTGGTGCCGTAATCTTCAGGACTATGGTATTGCGCTTGAAGGTGAAGGCACCATAATCATTACATGTCGACCGCTGTCTAATTTGAGGTACTGCCTGACGCTTTTGTGTGCGGTCTCGGAGAACGACGTAAAGTTCCGATCGGTATTGCGAGTATACCGGCTGAAATTCGAACTCGCAACCTCCTTATAAGAATGAGTGTTGCCAACCACCTAGCTGCTGTAACAGCTGACAGGCGGTATGCGGTAATGAAGGGTGTTTCAGTTGTTCTCTTGCATGAAACACCTGTCCTTTACGTACTGTTGATTGTGTGACCTGCCGCCAGGCGTCACAAGTATATTGTTGGTCTTCTGTAGAGTTTAGGGGCCTGTGAAGTCTGGCCGCGGGGCCGGAGAGATTTTGTCCTCCTATTATAAGTTAGAACGAGAAATATTGTGTTGAATATTTTTCATATTTTACAGTACAACAAAGTTGTTTTATGTTTTTCCTAACCGTAGCGTTATTGTCCATTACTGCTAGGAGACGGTAGTTTTTATAATGAAATTTTGCCCTGACGTTTTTTTTTTTATTTCAAGCATGTGTCTTGATTTTAAACATTCGAACTTTCAGTGCTACCGAGAGTTGTCCCTTGAGGTAATTGTAGGCAAGGGGTCCGCAATTGGTCACTTTAGGGTGTGCGTGGTGCCAAAAACATTTCGACAGACTGAGACGCAGTAACCACTGGGCTTAAAAGAGTCAACTTGCTGTAAAAGCAAGGAGAAGTGGGTGCCAGCCTCCAGTGGATCATTAGTACGGTGAGGCTTTGTGCGACCACCCCAAGTGCTGTGCAGATATGCCTGGGCAAGTCGAGTCGTTGGTGTTTCAAGTGACGGAGCGGGTGCAATAGCAGCATCGGCCATCAGTCAGTCAGCAGCACCTCTTCACATGATGTCATCATCGTTTGTCTGTTAGTGTGCTGTCAGCGTTCTGCTGCAGCCCGTACAGCAAGTGTCTGGGTGCTGAGGCAGGAAACGTCGAAGGCGTGTCGTAGTTGACAGGTACCGGGGTGAATTGCACCAAAGCAGATATGTTGCTGTGTTACGAAATGACTCCATAGCTGCCGGTGTGTGAGGATAGACGAAAAGCGGTTGCATTGTACCGGTCAAGACGTAATACACAGCAAACGGTCTTGAGCGGAATGTCAGAGTCAAAGCTTGGGGACTGGCAACAGATATTTAGGAAATGTGATAAAGTTCAAATATTTGGAAACGGCAGGCAGTAACATACCAAGATTGCGTGCGTGAAGAAGTTAAAAGCGAATTGAACTGGGGGATGCCTGCTGCCATGTGGCCCAGAGCGTTTTGTCTTATTATAGTTCTGCATTTTGTTTTGTGTGCGTTTGAAATAGGTCTCACATGTAGAGGGAAGGACCTAGGCTGGGGGTGTTCGAGAATGGGGTGCTGAGGAAGATGTTTGGCCATAAGGGTGAGATAAGAGGAGGCGGGAGAAAAACATATAATGAAGTGCTTCGTGCTCTGCACTCACCAAATATTGTCCAGTTGATCAAATCAAGGGGAAGGAGATGGGCGGCGCGTGTGGCGTGTATGGGGGAGAAGAGAAGTGCAGAAATGCATACGGGGGTCTGTTGGGGGAGACTGCGGGAAAGAGACCACTTGGAAGGCCTCTGGGTAGGTGGGAGGATAATATTAAAGTGGTTCATAAAGCGATAGAATTGGGGACACGGACTAGATTTATCTGGCTCAGGACAGGGGCAAGTGGCGGGCTTTTGAGGACACGGTATGAAACTTCGGGTTCCATAAAATGCAGTGAGTTTTTTGACTGGCTGGGGAACTGTTAGCTTCTCAAGAAGGACTCTGCCCCGTGCAGTTATGTACGCAGGTTGGCATTCAGTAGGCATTGCTTCAGTCGGGTGCCCAGCGGACTGTGTGTATGTGGAAGGGCGGAACACCGGGAGACGGGGCACAACTGCACAGTTTATACGTTTGATGGATTGTGGTCAGACCGTATTGTGGGCTGTTGTGCTGTGGGTCGTGACGCCGTGTTGGTGTCTGGTGAATCGACGTGTCTGAGGAACACGCTGCCGCCTTCTTCCTGTAGGCCAGCATGTCTTTATCCGTGGCGCCAGTGAACCAAACAACAAGAAGTTACGGCGCGGAGACACTGACGTCTCGCCCAACCCCCATGCCCGAGACCCACTTCTTGTCGGCTGTCCGCGACTTCTTATGCGATATATGTACAGCTACCTGCCACGCCTGCTGGCCGTCTCCGCCATTCGCAATCTGTGGACGCGTTATGCCGTATGACAGGGACCAAATCGACGCTGTAGGCAGGCTACTTGCCGAACGGTTAAAAATGTTTCCCGGAAAGGCAGCGCTCCGTAGCCCACGGTGTGAGAAACACGGCTCGGCTCTGCCAATGGAAATGTGCAATATGGAGTTTCGAACGCACGGCAAGTGGAAGGAAAACAAATACAGACAGGATCAAGTGAGTAAGGGAGTTGAACCTGTGCTGTGAAGGGCCAGACAGGACAAAGAGAATTGCTGATACGTCGGGTGAAGGAGAAGTCTGGCTGGTTTCTTGATCTGACGCTGACGAAGGCAGGTATGTGTGTGTGTGTGTATGTGTGTGTGGGTGTGGGGTGTGTGTGTGTGTGTGTGGGTGTGTGTGGGTGTGTGTGGGTGTGTGTGAGTGTGTGTGTGTGTGGGTGTGTGGGTGGTGTGGGGGGTGTGTGTGTGTGTGTGTGTGTGTGTGTGTGTGTGTGTGTGTGTGTGTGTGTGTGTGTGTGTGTGTGTGAGAGAGACGTCGTGAGGTTTGGAAAAGTGCTGCCGCCGTTTGGAGGGTCTTAGAGATGCCGGTGACTTTGTCTACTGCACCAAGGTGAGTAGATTTCTTACGCCGCGCTTACCTACAGACGAGGAAACAGCCGAAACGTCTCTTCTGTTATTCTGCTGTCGTAGGCAAACTGCGTCAAGTCCAGTTCAGAGTTCCATAATAATAATAATAATAATAATAATAATAATAATAAGTTACAGTCTTTATTTACGCAGTCGTGACTCAACAGCCCAGCGGTCAGTTACAAAGCCAGCACAGCTGCAAATGTACGAATGTAACAACAGCTAAGGACAAGAGCACAGGTCGGACAATACAAAAGCAGAACAAAGCAGTACAGTTCATTTAATTGGATGTTAAATTGAAAGCGACCGAAAGAAGAAAGGAACGTGCATCGTTATGCTGATAAGGACTGCAGTAGGCAATGCAGTAAGACAGCAACATGAAGTGTGATTGGTGGACAGATCGGTTTGTAAGCGTCTCAGTAGTAGTGGTGATAATGATGGTGGTGCAGTGCGAGCGGACAGAAATGTCACGCAAACGGCAGCAGAAAGTAAATTAAAGTAGAGGATTTAAAACTGTCCGTGTTGCGTGCAGTAAGGCACAGCTGTACTGCAGCTACAGCAGTGACCGTACTAACGTGTGTCTTCTGACTTTACCTTCCCACATCTCTGACACAAGCAGCCATTGTTGTATTTTGTTTGTCGAGTACCTCCCCGAAGATGCCAGAAAGAGGCCGAAACATGTCGGAGGGCTGCCACATGTTTGTTATTGTGCGTGATTGTACTGCGGTTTGTAAATATTGTTACAACCGCCGGTCCGGACGTTTTGCAGTTCGAATGCCGGACCGTCGAGACTGTAACGAGTGGCTGTTTCGTCTGCGGTATGGCGGCCTTCAGTAATGAACTGATGACGACGACGACCATAATGATGATGATGATGATACGTCATTTTCATTGGCCTGTGTTGTGTATTGTGTGATGGCGGCCGATGTAGCGACTCGGAAGGCTGTTGTTCGGTTTGTCACGGAAGCTGATTTGCTGTACACCGGGATGTGTGCGGGTCATTATTTAAACAGAGCATTAGCTAACGCTTGTGCCACCGCGCGGTGTGCAAACGCTGCACCGAGTTATGTCGGCGTGTTTGACAGGCACAGGTAGCGAGGGGAACGGAGCGGCGAGCGGACGGTGCCGTCACAAGGCGCTGTGTTGCCGGACAGTAGTTGCCGTGCTGCGTAGGGTATGGAACGTGTCGACCGGGATGAGGCACTGTCCGCGGCGACTAGTGCTGTCGTGTTCAAGTGTCAAAACAGTTGTTTTTGTACTGTTTGACCTTTGTACTTCGAAACTTCTGAAACCAGTCGCCCAGCCACACAGCATTCATTCCGAGGTGTTGAATCTTCAGCAGCACCGCTGTGGGACGCTCAGCTGTCGGCCGCAGTGCCCACACGCTGAGGCACGGACAGACAGTAAGACAGGTACCAACATTGCCTCCATCTTCAGGATGGCAATGCTGTGACTGCCACAGTGTGAAGCTTCACAGCACCGTCAGTTGTACTGCGTGAGGAGCCACGAATGAAGACGCAGCAGTGGCCCGAACGTAGAAATGTCTTTTTCTGCTGTGCACTGCGAAAGAGAAATTCGCGAATCTGTACTGCTCAGAGGAATAGAAACTGAATTAGTCTTGTCAACATTAACGAAATTCTCCAGGTTCTGAAGGTTCATCGTGTGTGTACGTATGATTTTGTACAGTGTTCCCCGTTCCTCCGTCCGTTTGTCTCCGTGTCTGCACCGTTGCTCGGTGACAAAATCGTGTTTGCAATGCAGAGGCGAACTGCCCGCTGCTGTTGCGTTGCTTAGCAACCGTTTCTATGCAGCGGCATTACTTTGCGGCGCCGCGGCTGTAAATAACGGAACATTGGTGTATTCATAAGATTGCCGTAATAAATAAGCGATTTCAGTATTTCACTGCGCTTTATTTTATTAAAAAAGGGCTGAAAGGCTGCGCTGGTAATGACTCGTGCCGGGGGAAGCCACGGCTTGGACAATAAAACATTTCGTGGGTCCCGCATTTAATTGCTGCAGTAATGCAAATCAAATTGTTATTGTTGGTTTTCAGTTACGGACTGCACCCCCTCCCCCACCCGTAACCCCCAACTTGAGTGTGCTAGAAAGCATATTAATGCTACCAAAATAAAAACGTTTTTACCCCGCGTGGCGGTGAAGACCTGAAGTTTCGGTTTCGGCTTGTTTTGTGCTGCTGCGGTCCAATTTGTAACAGACGTTTCGGAGATTGCTGATGCCTCCATCTTTAACTGTGCTGTAAAAATGGAAGCAGTGTATTCAACCGATACATTGGTAACAACGTACCAGACTACACGGTGTCACTGTAATGTAATTGTTGTGTAACGTAGGAACACATGTAGCGTGCAGTGAGAAACGCACAGGCTGTGATGGGAGACAAATTGCTGGGTGCGGCACAAGAGCTGAGGATCACGGGGGCCGTGACTTATTCGCTGAGACGATGGAGGGAGATGACGCGGAAAATTGTATAATGCTAATAAACCAGGAGGAGGGATGGGGGGGGGGGCGGGAGGAGGTAGGAAGGCAAACTTAACAGTCTTTGAGCCCCTGCCCCTTTCCCTCGATCTCTCGCTTCTTTGCTTGAGAGAAAACCCCATCAAGTGACCCGGTGAAGCAGTAGGGAGGGCTATGCAAGGTGATGCTGGGCGTGGCAAAGTATTTTGTGCTGCCCACTTGCACGTGATTGTGTTGTGACGTTGCTTCCGGCACAGCGGCTCTGTCTGTCTGTCAGTCACACATCACCGACACTCTGCCCTGTGTACAGTTCATATAAATACAGTATGCTGCAGCACGGGATCACAGCGGCCGTGCGATCAGCAGACGCCGAGTGGGTATTCACGTGATCCCTCCTCCAGTGAGTCTTTGCTAATTGTCAGTAATCCTTAGCAGTCGCATTCCGTGGCTGCGTGTGATGTACAGTCAACCTCGGTTATAACGGATCACAAGGGGCGTCCAAATAATGTCCGTTATAGCCGAAGCCCGTTATGTCCGAGGTTCGGTTAAATTACTTTTTACATAACATTTACATTTATACCACTTAAGTTACGCCTGTTTTCAGTTTTACTGCATATGGACACGAACAGCTACATTTTGCACACACACACACAAAAACATTACTGCGTTCGTGAACCCTTGATGTAACAGACGGAAGCACCACACACCAAGACGCCTGAATGCTCTGCTCCTTTACGCACCTACTGTATTGTACAACATACTCAAGATTTTTAACCCCCCCCCCCCAATGGCGCAACAGCCCCTCGTGGGCCAGGGCCCCCTCATTACCGTGGCTTCACGATCACAATCAGACGCACCACACTCTTGTAGGACTACTCTCGACGAGTGATCGGCCCGTCGCAAAGACCCCTGTGTGACAACACACAACACCCACAAGAGACAGACATCCATGCCCCAGGTGGGATCCGAACTCACAATCCCAGCGAGCGAACGGCGGCACACCCACGCCTTACACTGCGCGGCCACTGGGATCGGCCAAAATGTCTAAATACTGTACGTATTCGCAGTTGGTTGAGGCACTGCGATACAAACCGGAAGGTCTCGGGTTCGATTCCCGATGGTGACATTGGAATTTTTCATTGACGTAATCCTTCCGGCCGCACTGTGGCCCTGGGGTCTCCTCAGCCTCTAACAGAAACAGTACCAGGGATACTTCCTGCGGAGTAAAGGTGGCCGGTGCGTAGGGCTGACAAGCTTGCCACCTTCATGTGCCGATTGTCTTCAAATCTGGGAGTCTGTACCTCCTAGAACCCTGAGGGCCGGTCTAGGTCTGTAATGGGATAGCTTTAGCTTTGTACGTACTCGCGTCTCTTCGGTCGGCCCGCACTGACACACATCACTTTGCCGAACAGAGAATTCTGTGTACGTGCGGTAAGTGAAGTCTTACAAACTCGCTACCTAAAATGTTACAAGTAAATGCGCCGAAGTCAAGCCCTAACTGATTTATGACAGGGCACTGCCCCAAGTTCCATAACGATGCTCGCATATGACAATTACAGTACTTTCTGCTGCTGCATGAATAACAGAAACACGTAGAGACTGCCCTGCCTTATCCATTATAACCGCGAATGGTTTGACCTTGTCCTTAGCAAAGCCAAACAAAGTGCAGAATTTACAAGTCTCCACGGCGTCTCCGGGTACAAAATGCTATCAAATTACATTTGCAGTCGTCATGTTGCTGTGACGAGTGAGCACCCTGCGCCCGAACACAGTGTGACCTTTGTGAGAGAGCCATTATTTTGTCAAAACCGGTATATCCGAAGAAACTCAACTGTTGGGGAATGTCGGAGAAATCCGATGTGACCGAAGATCCGACATATAAGAGACCGGTGTAACCGAGGTAGTTACTGTGACAAAGCATAGGGAAACGGCCGGGGAATGGAAGAAGATCCGGTATAACCGAGGTTGGCTGTAGTGCATTCTTACCGCCCGTGTCATGTCAGTCATGTCAGCCAGCGACAGGGCCCAGTGAAATAGTGAGTGATGTCGGCGAACCGCATGTTTTGTTGTCTGATTGCACGGGTTGTCAGGCACAGAGGGTCACGTGGTGTGTGGCGTTCGCAGACGTAACGGTAGTGTTAGACACAGAATACTGTAGTGCAGAGTTGCATACTCGTGTTGGTATCGCCCCCAAACTTACCCGAACTCGCGGACCCCTAAAGTTCGGGTAATTACAAATAAGAAACGTGCTTCAACACTAGAAAAAGCAGTTTGGGTCAGTGAAGCAGTTCATTACAGAAACCACGGTAAGACTTTCCTACGAGTGATGACAGTACAACGGATGTTAACAAACGCACTTGCTGTTCCGCCGAAAGCAGTCTGTACACCGCTGTATCGCTGTTACACGTGATCAGATTTTGTAAAACAGGAAAGCATGCAGTGCAGTACTTGTTGACTTGTAACAGGAAGATAACATTGTGCCACTGGGACACAAGGACAGAGTGGTTTGCCTCCCAGTCTGGTGCCTGAACAGCTGCATAACAGAACTCTCTTACGCGTCTAGTGAGGCCTGGAAGACCGAGGAATCCTAGTTCGATATCCGGTAGCGGGGAGAGATTTGTCGCTTCTCCAAAAGTCCAGCCCGGCTCTGGGGCCCGCCCACCACCCTATTTAATAGCTGCCGGGGGTAAAGCGGCCGGCCGTTAAGCTGGACACCGACTTCCATCTAGTGCCGAGGTTACGAATGCATGCAGTTGTGCGTGTACTTCCGCATATGCCTTCATGATGCCCATAGGTATACCTGTACGTCACACTGCACTGTGCCAGTGTATTGACCACTGCACAGTGCTTGCCAAACACAGAGGCCTTGCGATAATTTTTCCGAATGTTCCCAGTTTCGCCTTCTGTTCCCGTGTATCTCACGACCGAGCATTGGTAACCCTGCAGCTCCGCGTCCCTCATTTGTCACCTACGGCTGCCAGGTACACCGTCGCTTGTTATAGCGTCGTATGCAGCCCAGCGGCAGGTGGTGGTGCAAGTTAAAGATGGCTGGCATGCTACGCGGGCGGAATTTGGAAGTGGTCCTGTGGAGTAAAGAGTGCTTCAGTCGGGATGGCGTGAGCGTCGTGTATCGCACGGTGCTTGTGGCGTTGAACCGGAGTACTCCAATAGCTGCACTCAGCGGAGCTAAATACGCGCTCCCGCAAGAAGTTCAGCCCTAAACGTTCCATACAGAGTGTAGCTACTCTAGACCAAGGTGCTGATGACTAATGACGAAGGCGGGAAATAGCGTGATGTAGCGCCGAGTGCTCGAACAGAATGCTGAATATAGGCAGAAATGACGGACTGTTTACGTAAACTGTAAGCGTAAGCTATGTATGTGTTTTGTGTGTGTGTGTGTGTGTGTGTGTATATATATATATATATACACGAAATAAATTCCAGTTTAATTTTTGTTTGTGGCTCAGTATAGTACCTGCTTCGGGCTGTCCTGTTTCTCGATTATCCGTGGACTCTGTCGCAACCATCACCCCGGACAGTGACCAGTACACTGTACTGTCGCAACCATCACCCCGGACAGTGACCAGTACACTGTACTGTCGCAACCATCAGCCCGGACAGTGAGCAGTAGACTGTAGTGTCGCAACCATCAGCCCGGACAGTGGGCAGTAGACTGTAGTGTTGCTACCGGACGAAACCACGGCACAAAGTTCGGTCTGTTAGTTCAGTGTTCTGATGTTATCGTAATTCCAGCTTTAAAACTTGTAAAGCTTGATGTCGAAATGTAGCACTGAGCGCTCTGTCCCTATTTTAGCAAGCTTTGTCAACGTTTATACTGATATTTCTGTTTTTCTCCCATGCACATTTGTTACCAGTACTAGATGGTGGCTTATCAAAATGTTAAACCGAAACACGTAGCTCGCTTTACACAATAAAAAGGATTGTCTAACACAGTTGCTGGGATCGTCGGCTAGTTGTACCGCCCAAAAGACAACTTGATCCCAGCTTAAGATGACTTGTTTACAGTGTGGCTGTGTTTATTGTCTTCTCCACTAATTGTAAGTTGTAGACGCGATAGGAACTTGGTAGATAACGCAAGGAGAAACGTCAGGCGTTGTCTGCTAACTAATATGTGATTTCCACCAACACACTGGAGTTAGGTGCGGAAGTTTCTTTTGGTTTGGAAGTTGCCAGCGGCACTGTCTTAATGTCTTAATGTGAAGGTAATTAAGTGTTTGTTGGAGCGGGAAGGTGCTGTTGCTGCTGCTGCTGCCGCCACGAGTAGTGACTCGCACCCACCAAGAAGTGAAAGACGGGGAGAGGCGAAGGAAGAGGAATCCGAAGAAAACTCTATTTTATCCGTTTGCAGTTGGGGGAGAGGGGAATCACACTCCAATCTTACAAGTTTTAATTGAAGGGTGTTAGAAGAAGAAGGAAGGTTATTGACGGTCTGTTTTGCTAAGTCGGAATTTCCCGGAATACAGGATGTTTGTGCTGAACTGCGATGTCTCAGGAGAAGAAAGGGAGTAGTTAGGCAATGTGCGGAGGGTCTTCAATAAGTAAGCTTCCCTGGGTCGTGGAGATTGAGAGGCCGTCACAACGTTGAATGTAGCTCATTTCCTCCTCCCTTCTTAACCCGACCACATGGATGCATTCTTACCGTTTTGGCACGAGTTCAAAATTCTCTCGCGCCAGATGTCGGCCTCTTGCTTTGTCAACCATTCACGAACAACCATTTTCACTTCTCCATTATTTCCTGGAATGCAGCGGAGAATTGTCACATTGTGCGCTGTGGCTACTTCAGAATGAGGTCATCCACTTGTGCTGTGTTCACAACCGTCCTTGACGTGCTGGCCGACAGGTACGATCATCACCATGTCTGTGCGTTCGGCCATTTTCTGATATGTCGCACTGGCGGTGAATTTCTGTGGGAGAAACATGTTTCGCACATAAAAACCGGATCACAAACTTCTTCGCGGGCCCAAGTTTCCAATATCGTTACCTTTGCACGTCAACTGATCCCCCGAACAGCACCTGATTGACTCTTGCGCCATCTGTTGCATGTCAGCCCAACTACAAGTGCGGCATCCTACCGAAAAGTAAGATGCGTACAGCTGTGGCACGCACTGTCGCTGTGTGCAGTTCGCACGCCGCATAGAGTGCGCTGGGTGTGAAGCAAGTACAACACCTGCGCTCCTTAAGGTAAGAAAGCCGTGCAAAGTGTCCAGCGTCCCCGCTGACTGTTTTACAGGGGCGCGGACCTGTTGCTGCTCTGAGCGCAAAATTTTTACACGACCTGACGATTGCGCGGCACTTAAAATATGATTAATAAGAAAATTCCAGCTGCGCGGCAACAATTCGGTGTGCGCGGGAGCATTTCAGTTACTGCGCGGCCGCGCACCTGCGCAGCTTAGAGGGAACATTGAAAGTGTCCGTTACTGTTGTCCGGTTTTAACCAAATTTGGAGTGCGGTAACGTATTTTAATGACACTCCGAAACGTGCATTCAGCGATGATCGACTTGCTACAGACAGACAGGCCTGGCGAAAGGCTGTCAAGTGCTGCATGAATTAACAAGTGTGGCAGTGGTGGTCACACCTGTTCGTCAGTAGCAGACGCATTAATTTCTTCTGTGGGAAAACTTGGACATCTCATGTAAGTGCAAAACTGGGGAGAGGGGATCGAACATGGTAACGTAATTAATTGGGACTGATTGAACTGTCACTGACATCGGGTTACAAACGTCTGGATCCATCTTCACGGCAAAAGACATGTTTGGTTCCAAGAGCGTTTGAAATGCCAATAACGAAAATACAAAGATAATAGAAAGCGTAGCGAACATGGAAGTGTATTTTAATAAAATACAGACACCTTTTGGAAACATAAAGCACAGTAAATAATTGAAGTTGCTGAATTATCTGCAGGTTCATGATATTGTTGAACATTTTAAAGACTAAAATAACCTGAGTTGTACTGGAAGATTCAGTCCGTACCGCGCAGTAAACACTTCGTCTTGGTTATCAAACCAGTCAGTTAATGCTGTATAGGGAAGTAATCGCTGTTTGTTCTGAGATCCACACAAAACACATAAATACACTGTGTGGGCAGAACGTAGAATTTGTGAATGTTAAACCTGGCGGTACATAAAGTAACCGCTGGGCTTTAAAGGGCTACAGTCCGTACCGCGCAGTAAACACACTCCGTCTCGGTTATAGAAACCAGCCAGTTAATGCTGTATAGGGAAATAATCGCTGTTTGTTCTGAGATCCACACAAAACACATAAACACACTGTGTGGGCAGAACGTAGAATTCGTGGATGTTAAACCTGGCGGTACATAAAGTGAGCGTCAGAAGGTTTAGAGTGAAAGCGAAAATACGTCGGTGATTTTATCCGCGGTCTGTTCGGTGCTTCGGTGTAGAGAAGGATGTATATTGTGCTGTAAGTTGTGTGTGAGAAGTTAATATATGACACTGGGAGAAGTAGGTACACTGAGTGAAAAGACCACAGTGAAGCTGTAATTGTCTGTCTGTGTGTCTGTCTGTAGCCGAAGCCGCGTTTGCCGTATTATGAAAGCAGTCTCGTGTTGCTTTGCGGACTGCTATGTCGGGTTACCGGACATTTTTCAGCAGTTTCCGAACTTTGTTTGCCTTGAAAAGGAACCATGTGTCGAACTGAACGTATATAGGGTTATTATTTTGTCTGGCAACTGTCGGTTGCCACTTGCTGTTGGCGCGTTTATTGTATTAACGTAACCCACTCAGCAGACCGCCCACACGCGCGGCGGGAAGTGACATGATACTTATGTGATAAAATAATTATCCTGTATAAGGTCTAACAATGCGCTGTTTTAATTTTGTCCCTTTTTCTGTTCGTTAAACGTGAGAATTTTAAAGTTACATCTGTGATTGGAGTTATTTTTACCACTTGAGGTAACTGGCGAAGCCCGGCCGTACAGTGCCGCCAGTTTCCGTTTTGCAGGAGCTGCAGTCGTGGCGGGTCCTCTCACAGCCATTTCATTCATTGTCTGTAACTGCAAGCATTGACCAAATCCTGTCGTAACTGCGCGACCAGTCGGCTTTGGCGCTTGCAATCCGCCACCACATGCGTGCCAGTGGCCGGCAGTTCGAATGGCACGCATAGACTAACAAGAGAGGAAGTGACACACGCGAATACAGGTGTGCAGTTGTACCGGTGGTTTTGCGGGACGCTGACGTGATTGTTGTTGCACAGCTGAGTCTGTAATAGGTTTGCAGATGCTGCTGTCCGTGACGCAGTACAGAGACTTCACACGGGCGTTCTTTACTTCTAAAATGTCGAACGGTTTCACGGTGCACGCATTGATTCGTGTAAAATTGATGTTATTTACGCCCAGAAGAAAAACACGCCCTTCTGACGCAAATCGGACAGTTAAGGCAGGAAGGCCGGACAGCAGTTCGTTCCGCACACCTCTCAGTAAAGCGTGGCCTTCACCGCCCCTGCCCCTGTTTTCGCGCAATTCACGGCCTCTGCGTCATCGCGTGGAGAACTCTGCACCAGTCGGTTAAGAAGCGTGTAAAGTGTGAGTGGATCTGAATTTCGTCGTTAAGTAAAGTAAGCGACTGCCACACAGGCGACTGTCACGAAACTCGCGCTGGCTGGATGACTTTTTTCCCCCTCTAAAGAACTCGTGCACCGAATTTCATGCAATTCGGACGAGCGTTTTAATCGCTGAAACTACGTCACATACATAGACGGATGGACGTGGCGTCCGCAGGTGTTCTTCTTTAATTCGTAAGGGACGCGTACAATATGCGGGATGTGTAGCGTTCCTGCGAGACGAGACCCGCCCGTGTAAGAGGGCTGACGCTGATTGTAACGCTGCGCGGGTTGTAAAGTTGTCCGTCAGTGGTGCGACCAGTGGACTTGCGTGCACGTTATGCGCTGCATACGCACATCCCTGTTCGGGTTGCGGTATGACAGGCATTTGGAATGGGCGCCATCAAGTTTATGCTGTAGCCTGCAACCTGAAGACCTGGAACCAAACAGTCGCTTGTTTCCTTTCCTGAGGACGGTTACACTTCGCTTCGTCGACAGATGTGCGGGGTCCGTATTTTATCAGACAAGTGTCGATTGTCACCGCAGCTACCTCGCCGCTTATGCTGGCGGTGGTTTGAGTGGGCTACAGTCATGCGATGAATGAGCCGACAGGAAGTGACAGTGGATAGTTTTCAGATAAAAACTAAACCTTACAACTAGGTGCCTTCACTCCTGTGACTCAAGTTCTCAACCACCTTGCAGCACTACACCTGTATGTCGTTATTTGGAACATCCTGTAGATGCGCACTCCTGGGTCAGAACTGTCGGTGGGTTTAGTTTCCTCAGCCCAAGCGATTTCCATCGTACTGCGATCAGACGGGGACCCCAACGTGGTCTGTGCTCGCTGACTGACGTGCAGTACGTGATCGCATAGCCTAGCTACGGCTCCTCCTGCCTTGTGAGCTGACGTGTTAGCCTGCCAGTAGCGCTGATAATGCACGGTACAGTACGTTCGTGCTTTTGGAACTGACTTCGTCTCCTTAACAGTGCGTTTCGGACGGTTAATACAGTCACATACAAAAAGTAGCACAGAATTTCAACTGGGAGTTGTTGCTGTTGTAGAAATAGTGGCTGAATTTGGAGTACGAAGTGTACTAAGAAAACAGTAGCTGTGCACGTGTGGCGTCTTTGTGTATAACAGTGGCGCTAGTTGACAAGAGCTAACCTCAATAACACTCCGCCGTGGAGTCCTGAACCTGTCACAGCTGCGGCCAGCGCCGGTCCCACAGACACTGCTCTGTTGTTGTCAGTGTGTGATGATTATGGTTCGTTTATGGCAGTCGTAGAAATCCACACTGCAGCCAGCTCTGTATTTTGTTTCCTGTATAAATAAACGACATTAAATTTTGTGCATCGGTTTCTGTTTGCATGTGTGTTTCTTCTCGCCTCCCGTCTGGTTTCTGTGAGACCGTGGCTCATATATACTGCATAAGTGACGTATGGTCACTGATGTTTCGTTGCTCTGTAACCGACATATAAACCGATCTGTGCGCTGCTACGTGGCGGTAAATAATAGAATGTGGGGTAGTACGTGCCTCGTGTCATGCCTAATGTGGTGTGCCATGAAACGACGCTAGCTGGACTGCTGTGTGCGTTTGTCCAGGACCAGTGCATCGTTAAGTATACCGTCGCCTTGCTCTGAGCAGTTTAAGAGAAACCCTGACGTGTGTGCAGACTTCAGACGGCTCCAGCAGTGGCGGTTTAATTGTGTCCCATATTGTCGTTACAGGATTCTGAAGGCGATACGCCACTGCACGACGCCATCTCGAAGAAGCGTGACGACATGCTGACGCTGCTCCTGGACCACAATGCTGACATCATGCTGACCAACAACAACGGGTTCAACGCCCTGCACCACGCTGCTCTCCGTGGCAACCCAAGGTAGGTTCAGCCCAGACTGCTGACACTGTGCCCCGTCTGTCAGCGGGTATCGCTGATCGCGGTCACGAAACGTCCCTAAAATGCTCGACCCCGTTCCGATGGACCGTGCCGTGATGAGTAAAAGTGGGCTTCGGAAGGATGTGCAGTGGAGCGGTCGTGGCCTATTTGAAACGGTCCGATCACTTGGCTCGGTGTGTTGTGAAAGATCACGAAAGCGTCGGTCAGTGTAGCAGGCGTCTGGACCGAGACGCAAACAGGCGACCTCCTGATTACAGGTCCCAAGCGAGTGCACTGTGTGGGCAGAGTTTTGCCGTGGTGCCTGTTGCAGCATATGGCGGACATAATTACAGCTTCTCCGCAGAGGCTTAATTAAAGGCGCTACAGTATTCGCGTATCACGTGACGTGCGTTTTGGCACCGTCGTCTGTGACGCTGCCTCGATATGCAGTGGGAAGGGGATGAACGACCGGATGTCCGGCGCTGTAATTTCCTGCCCGACAAACGATAAGTCAGATCGACTCTTCGCTCGCACGAAATGCCTTTCGGTTGCAGCTAGCAGCAGTTGACAGACGCCTGCGGGCTCTGTTAATCCATGACGGAAGGTGAACTCACGTCGTTAAGGGCTGCCTGTGCTGTGAATATATTCTTGAAGCCGTATCAGAAAACCATTAAAATAGGTCAGTTGTGGAAGCCTAAGGCACGGAGTGACTCTAAAATGTAGAATGTGGAATTAAATATTATTTTCGCAAAAACATAAAAAAGGTCGACAGGACCAGCAGCCCCCAATGGGGTATTTTGCACTCCCAGGGGTGCATACGTGTGAGGCTGAGAGCCGCTACTGGAGTGAAGTGAAAGGAGACAAGTTCATGTGCACGCACGCACACACACACCGCTGGCCATGGCTGGTGCATATGACAATGTATAGCTGCTTGACAGTCGCCATGTTGGTGCCTCCATAAACATGTAAAATCTGTACCAGAACGGCTGTTCTCACAGCGGCATAGTTGATTGTGTTGTTGGGCGAGTGGTTCCCAACATTTAATCGAAACGTCGGAAACCACTCTTCCAACAGCATAGCGTCACATCCCTGAAGACATGAGTCCATGCGAAATCTGCGGCTGCTGCAAGCACAGTTATGAGAGGTGCACACAGGCTGCCAGGTGTCAGCAAGCACCGCTGCAGTCGCGCACAGGTCACGGCAAGCAGACGGTGCAGTGCTGACACTGACCGCGCTTGCCGTCTTGAATTCGCTTCGTTGTGAGAAAAAATGAGTGCGTGCTGAGTCTGTGGTCTGGCGATCCGTAGAACACGCGATTGGCAGGTGGAGATAGCGCATCGTGACGGAACGCAAATTGATCAGGTAACTGATCGGTCGATGTAAATTACCATTTATGGTGCAGCGTCCTGCACTGCATGCGGGAAGACTCCGTGCCCCGCTGCAAAGAAATATTTACGTGTGCTGGATGGGGCATGTAACACCGAGCGGGGAGATGATAAATGGGTACAAAATTTTGGTTGGAAGCTCGTAAAGCTGGGCGTAAAGTTCTCCCTGGGCACGCCATGGAAGTACAGCTGGGCTGTTCTGATGGGCTGACTGGTCAGTTGACGCCGTGCCCGCTTTGTTAGGAGGCTGGGTGGGCCCCAGAGGGGTCTTGACGCCCTATCGACAGTCGAACCACGACTGTCCAATAGTAGTGCAGTTGCCGAGTCACTGTGCCCGCTGCGGTATCCCGAGTGTGTCAGTGTGTGACTGGATTGATGTGGCTCACGATACAGTCCCGTGCTTAGATCTTGTGAACATGGTAGTGAACATTTGGATTTCAAAAAAGGCGTGGAATTTTGTTCATCGGCCGAGTCCCTATTAGCTTGTCCATGAAGTTCGAATCAGGCGCTGCTGTGTGTTCCCAGTGCAGTAACGCCCTGTCGCGTGACGCGCCGTTCACTAACAGTTTTCATTTAATTGCAAAATAATAAAAGCCCTGATTTTCGAACATGGACAGCAGACACATCTCGTGGCTGTGTATAGTCTGCAGTAATGACGCTGATTGCTGTTAAATTGGTTGTTATGGTGTGGTGTAAATATTGATTCGGTTTTATGTTAATCCAGTTCGTGCAAAATAAGGCCGGAGGTGACGCAGTTTAGTGAATGCCTGCGGGCTAGACCACCCACATTCGATTCCCGGTTGGTTCCTCAGTTCGCAGTCACCGTGTGTGGTTCGGGTTACGCTTTAGTGAGCGAGCTGACGCCCTAAACTTTGCACGGTAAGGTGGCACATCGCCGTCGCGTTGCTAAGTGCAGTGCATGTTGCGATAAGTCAGCAGTGAGAATACGGCTACACGTTTCGGCTAAAATGATTGGCCACCATGAGGCCTAAGTACAAGGATACGAAACGGGTATATTACAACTGTATTTCGGGTTTGAGATCTCGACCCGTACCTGCTAAAATACACCGTTACATGAAGTGCAAAAGAAATAGGGTGCCTGAAGTGCATGATTTGAAGTTCATAAAACGCTAAAAATATCGAATGTAATAACGTGACGTAGGCATGTAAAATTCAGTGAACCCCTGATCCTTGAAGATGAAGGCGACATGTTGCTTCGAAACGTCGGGAACCACTGACACCGCCATAGCGTCACGTCCCAAAACACCTGAATCCTCGGCAACACCGCTGTGAGAACCTCCAAACTCAAAACTTTGCTTGCATAAAATGCCTTTAACTTAGCCAGTCCAGCCGCTGGTAGCTTCTGTACCCACGGGGCTGAATTAATTAGTTTTCGGTCTTTATGTATAACACATTACATTTACTGTTATCGGAATGCATCAGGTGTGCGAGATTTGGCGACTTCTTATGTACATGTTAAAGAAAGACGAATGAGCTGTATCTAGACACAGACCCCAGTGTTTCGGTGTTCAGCGCGCTGCCACTGCAGGCTCCGCCATGAGCTGTGCTGCTGCTGACACACACACACACACACACACACACACACACACACACACACACACACACACACACAAGGATCTGCAAAGGCAATAAGAAACCTCACGAACAGGCCCACTAAGCAAGAGAGACGGCACGTTATGTTCGCTAGAAATGTGGCCCTGCACCAGGCGGCATCAGCCGAGAGGTGCCGCCCGCTAAGGACACTAAACCGAACGTTTATTTATATAGATTAGAAAGCCCGCAGCGAAACCCCCATTTACTGTGAGTTATGTTAGAGTTTCGAGTTAGCCGGCTAGAAGCCTGCTGGAGGAAGAACTGCACATCTGCCGTCAAGGAACGCGGAAGCGAGAGGGACCGGGAAGACGGGAACCTGATTACAAACCGCGCACAGGACAGACGGACGGAACTGTTGGGGTAGCTGAAAAGGGTGGGAGAGTGCGTCTGGAGTCGTGAAAATTGATTGAAATTTCTGTGAGATAGATTCACGCATCGTCGTCGAGGTTAGTGCGAGTTAGTTTTCTTCTTCTTGTCAGTGCTTAGGCCCTTCGGCCTGTCCTGCCTGATTTCCATCTTTCACTTGATCTACCAAGGTTGCTGCCTTCTGCAAAAGAAATCGGGATAAATTAATTCCTGCTAACACAGCCTTAGGGTGTTATTAATGACAAAACTTTGTCAGTGACACACTATAGGTTTCGGTCCGCGGGGGCCGTGTTCAGGTGTGACCACATGCAGAACAGAGTGCCGGGCGTGCTGCTCCACGTGACTTGCGAGATCTCACGAGGTGCTGATTCAGCGGGACACACTAGAATAGTTCTGTGCACAACCGCTGCCTGTGCGAACACCAGAATAATCTTTGAAACTCCTTTATACATTATACAAATTGTAAAAAATTAAAACCAAATATAACACGCGGTGTGCACAGATGTTATAGTACGGACGTCATGTTGTTGTTGTTGCTGCTGCTGCTGCTTATGTGTAAGGCATTACGCTTTCTGCTGGTGGAGTAGCCGATGTATAAACGCACGTTGGATTCTCCTCTTCTTCTTGTTTGTTGACGCTGTGGTGTGGCTGGGATATTCCCAGGGATGAGCAGAGCTGCTGTGGCTGTGGGTGTGTGCGGTTGGTGGTGTGCGTCTTCGTATCGGCATGTATCTGCTAGTGGAGAACCCGGCTGGGGGGAATCGTGCGCGTGTTGTGCTAACCCTAAGGTTGTATTAGCCGCAATTCATTTATCTTGATTTCTGTGACTTACAACACAGCGGGATGGAACGTATCAAAATTGCCTTCTGTAGGGTGGTACTGGAGGGCCGCCTTCCGGCACCTGTCCTCCACCGTCCGTTCGATACAGTCTGTCCGGCTGTGTTTATCACCTCTAACTGTGTCTAACACGCAGGATGTGTTTAGCTCGTGTTCTTTGTTTTCGTTTTGTGTGTCAGATCGTGCAAGCTAGGTCTGTCGACTCCTGTCAGCACTTTCATTCTGTAACCCGACGTTAGGTACAGCTTCGTAGCACGTTGAACCTTGACAGAGTCTGCACGACAGAAGTTAGTAACACATACAGATGGTCTGTGTCTTCCAGCTTTCGGCACCGAAGTGGGGTCAAGGAAAGCATGAGCACTCTGTAAGGGACCAGGGACACGCATGAGTGGCCCGTTCGAGCGCGTTGACATCCCTGAGCTGGCAGGGTTCGTTTGAATGCTGCTGTGGTTCAGCAAATACGTTCCCGTTTATGAAGTCGCAGATTTTGTTCGTTGACTGTGAAGTGATAAAGCCGCGCCGTGTCCCTGATGCAGGGACAGCAGTCGCCGTGCTTTGTAAACTCTGCGTTGCCGAACGGGGGCAGTGCGATGTCCGTGTCTGTTCAAATGGCATTTGTGGCATTATTATTATTATTATTATTCAATCTTTTGAGTTTCTACACCGCGTAGTGATTAAGTGTATCGACGTTTTGGAGGAATGTACTATCCCCCATATTCAGGAGAAGTGACTGAGAAGAAGCAAGTGTCGGTTATGTGTGGGTTGGAGGGTACCTGGCAACTCCCAGCAATAACCCCCCCCCCCCGCCAGGAGCTCTCCCACCGCCATGTATGACCGATGTACTTTCTTCCTCAAATTCACTTCAACATCCATCCAAACGAAATTCAGTAACCATAAGGATGGAGGCATTACATTCCTCCGAAACGTCGAACAAACCAATTACACTACGCGACCTAAAAACTCTAACTAGCCGCTCATTTGAACAGTTGCGTGGAAACCCAAAATTTGACATTATTATTGTTATGTTTCTTACCCGGCACGCTGTGGGTGTGTTCGTGAATACTCGTGCGTTGTCGTTGGCACGTCGCATAAATTGTTTCATCTCAGTTTCTTTCGCCGATCATACAGACATCGTGTTCACAGTTTCCTTTCAGCGCCTGTGGTTGCCGTAAGTCTATCTTATGCGTTGCATTAGTGTGTTGCGACTTGTGTGCTGTATAAACTCGTGAACGTCTGTCTGAACCACAAAATATGACGCTTTTTTTCACCCACAAGGCGCCTGTGTATCCCCTTCAGTTTTCACATTATTCACGGTCCAGATTTGTGCTTATAACCGAGACAGTGTTGGCTGCGCGGTGCGGGTTGATTCTTTGTATGTAGTTCAGTCTGATATTAGTCCTGTAAACGTTACCGGCAGTAACGTCATGTGCCGCTGCGAACAGGACGGACACGTCTGCATTCTGGTGGCTTGTATTCGAAACACGAAGTGTCTGTGAATGTGAACCGTTCGCACCCGGTTTTACTGCCGGCCTAATTGCATAGTATTGAGGAATGAACTGCGGCTTTCTTGTGACTCGCTGTCTCTTTTCTGCTGGGAAGCTTCTCTTAGGAGTGTTCTTAGATTTTTCATAAATTGAATCAAGGGAAGAAGGGTTTTCTACTGCAAATGGAGTTTTTGTATAAGACGAACTACAGGATTGGAATTCCCACCACTGGGCTATAATGCGCTTCTTTTTACGGTACCCCCCCCCCCCCCCCCCCCCCGCCGCCATAGACCAGTAGAACAGTGCTGCTGCATCCGAAAATTCAGTGTTTTTGCAGTGTTGTGTGTGCATTTTTTGTATTCCATGACACTGATTCAGCTACAGAGATCATGTAATGTCGAGTATGTAGCGACATGGTACGGTCACGTCGAATTCGATCCCGGTGTGCTGCCTGTCAGTGCTCTTGAATACAGCCATCGAGACAGAAAGACAAGACAATTGATTGTAATAAAAATGCAAAACATGCTCACATTGTGAAGGCTTATAGAGGGAGCGGCGGTACAGCTCCACTCACTCTTAACCTCGGCTTGTATGGACATGAGTGGTCAGCTTCATGCCCTGCCCACTGTACCTTGCCCCCAGTACCCATTTAGTGGCAGTCTGGCTGGGTCCGAGAGCCGGTCTGGACGCTTTGCAGACGGGACAGTTATTTTGCATCTGCCGGAAGTCGTACACCGCGTCGTTCCGACTGCGCTAAAAGGAGGACAGATTTATGTGCCGAACAAATTTTTTATTCTTGCAGAAGATAAGTAACGTACTTCAGTCAGATGACAGTAACACCTGCAGTACTTCAGTCAGATGATAGTAACACCTGCAGTACTTCAGTGTCAGTTGACAGTAACACCTGCAGTGCTTCAGTCAGATGACAGTAACACCTGCAGTACTTCAGTGTCAGTTGACAATAACACCTGCAGTACTTCAGTCAGTTGACAGTAACACCTGCAGTACTTCAGTGACCGTTTACAGTAACACCTGCAGTACTTCAGTGACAGTTCACAGTAACACCTGCAGTAGTTCCATGACTGTTGACAGTAATATCTGCAGTCAGAACATACAAAGGTGGATTGAAGCTAATCAGCTGCAGCGAAGTGGCATGTCCCAGCAGTTTGGAAATACGTTATGCCGCTATGAAAACCCCAACACTGGCGCAGTACTGACTCAGTTCGAACCAAGTACCCGGGCTGTTCAGCTTCCGTTCCAGTACCTTCTGAGCTACACTTTCAGTTGCTCCGTAGGCTCGGGTCTTCGTCGTGGAAGACAGAAGCGCCGCTGTGGGTCCTCCATAAGTCGAAATTTTAAATCCGTTTCTTCGAGAGGAAAGTGCTCTCAATTGATGACCGTTTGGCACGGAAGGGAAGATATGCTAGTGCGACAGATCTCAGAATTGCCCATTCAGTTCTGTGTTATTGCCCGAGCGGAACCTGCTGCCCGTATGTCCTCAGTCGATGTGAACGGCGCGCCACCCTCCGCTCCAGCGATGCTGGACTTTTATATTAAAATTTGAAATTTATACACCAGTAGGCGACAGAATCGTCTGACATTTACTGTCAGTTAATTTATTCCGCATTTTATATAAAGAAGAATTATTTAGAATTTGTTGCAGAATAAGAAGTGAGGAGCCAGAATAGCTCAGTCAGTTTAGTGACAGGGCTGGGACAGTCGGGGAATCTGAGCTCGATTTCCAGCATGGACGTCTCTGGAGTTCTTCCAGCGTCCTGCCTCGAGGCAAAGCGGCCGGGCACACAGCTGACATCATCTGCCTGTATTGCCGAGGTTATGAATGCGTGGAGTTGTACGTCTGTTCTGCCACACGGCACAGTGGCAAGCCACACCATTTTGCTCCTTGATGGAGTATCAAGTTTGGCCTTGGCGGGCCCCGTAACAACTCCGTCCACCACACAGCGCTTGTTCTTTTGTTTGCAGGTTCCAGCAAACCGCATACTCGTATTTGTGCGTGATGCATTGTGTTCAGTGATCCTTTGTTTATTTGTGCAAGGCAGCGGAATGAACGCCGGTCTGTTGCGTACGGAGCAGTGCTGCAGTTTGGACCGCAGAGGCTGCAAAGTGTAAGGCAAGGTACCGGCTGACTGCACCGCGCCACATGAAGTGCACGTACCGGGGCTGCTGTAATGAGTCACGTGTTCGCTGTCACTTCTGTGTGCTGTGTTGATCAAATGGGCTGTCTTATGCATGTACCAGCGTGTCACGGCAAATCATGTTACATCTTTAAGTGACTGTACCTTGCGTGTATTACCATTACGAACTAACCAGCTTATAGCAACAGAATCCAAAATATGGTATTCCCGCTGCTTAATTAAGCATCACAGCCTGAAAACGTATGCTGGAGTGGAGATATAGCTCCACGCATTCTTTATGTCTGCAGTAGGCTGGGCTGAGTGGTCACTATCGACCGCTTTACTGTCCGGAGGAAGTCACTCGATGCCCGCTGAATGTGGGACCCAGAGCCGGTGAGGGCGCTGGGGAGAAGAGGCGCCTCTGCCGCGGGAGAGCGCCCGGGCACCCCGCAGAGAGCCTCATGAGACACGGCACAGTCGCCAGGCACTGGACTGTTCGTGAGGATCCAAGTGACGCAGTGCCGGTGGGTGAACTCCTGAAGATGGAGGCAACTATCCGTCGAAACGTCAGGACGCACCCACCAACCACAAAGTGTCACATCTCAGACGCCGTGGATTCTCAGCATGACCGCTGTGAGAACCTCAAATTGTATTATTCCTATTCGTGCCTCAAACCATGTTCTAAAACGGCAGAACGTGACATCGCACTGTCTGCACTGTCAGTTTGTTGTTTACCACCGTGGCACCGTGCAGCGATCGCGCTGTGCATTCAACGAGGGAAAAATTCGAATAACAGTGGGAATGCGAATGCTGGTAGGAGGTTCGGAACTTTCTCCCTGCAGAGAATTTGTGCATTTTAGATCTGTACTTGTGCACATAATTAGTGACCCCTCCGGCTTCTCACTTCGGAAGCATTGCGAAAGCGCTTCGTGCCGATATCCGAAGGAGCTTTGATTCGTTTGGAGGTTCCCAGGTGTCGCCTGCTTGTCCGTTTGACAAGTGGTTTTAAGATGAGTATGGAGCATTGCTGGAATGATAATGACAGGGCAAACCGAACCACTGAGAGAAAAGCCTGTCACAGTACTGCTTCGCCCGCCTCAAGGCTCACATGTACGGGCCTGGGATCGAACCGTGGCCGGCGGCTAACCACATGAGCCATGGCGTTGCCGTCCCCGTACTTTGTGCCCAGTAAATTATATTTTGCAACGTATTTCCCACCTCAGAACACACACTGACGTCGCCAGTACAAAGACGCCCGGCTGATGTTCTTCAGTCGCGGAACACAGTTGCACTGTGCAGAGTGTAACAGCCGTTGGGACGTGCTGTTACCACACTGCTGTAGGCCTGAGCGATTGATGTAGTGTTGCCAGAATACGCGAAATTAACAAGGGTTCCTCTTAATAAAACATGGAGGGTGGCAGTGACGGGTAGTGGTTTACAGCTTTTCTGTCCACAGCCTGCCTTCTTACTGTCTGGCCACAGAGTACAGGTTGCTCCAGTTGACAGTGCAGTTCGCTGCGGCATTCAAGCGATCCACGAAGTACAGCACCGTCCTACATCGGCGGCTGCTGGGGAACCAGCCTCCCCGCCCGGATTGCTACCTCGGAGCGTGTTTCATCGCTCGCAGTTGGGATGTGTGGCAGGGTCGATATTTTGAAATGCAGCGTACTTCTGCAAGGACCCGACTGTCCGCGACAGCCGCATGATCTGGTGCGAAGTGGGTGCACAAATTACAGCCTTTCATGATGGCACCCAGCCCGTAAAATACGGGGGAAGCTGTTATCCGTGGTTGGCTGTTCGCACAGTTCAGATGTTCTGGTTTATGACGCCATGTAGTCTGACAAGCAGTCAGCTACGCTTCAAACGCACATTCTGCCCCTTATTGGCGTTGCTCATGACCACCTTCCAGACTGCAGGTGTCAGCCCAGAAGTCCGCAATGTGTAGGTCAAATCCTGCGCGAAGGAGACTTCATTCCATTTCGTGTTGTTTGTTTAGCAGAGGCTGTGCGCTGGACAGTCCGGGGTTCAAACTCCGCCATGAACAAGAGGTTTTTTGTTTTCTCCAGAACGCCCAGGTCGGCGCTGGGATTCGCTTAGCCGTATATAAAATGGAAACTGGGCTCCATTCCCAAGGGATAAAGCGGCTGGAGTGTGACGTTCACTGCCTTTCATGTAGTGCCGAAGTTAAGAATGATTGGAACTGTACCTCTTCGCCCGCTGTATGCTCGCCTTGTGTGGACAAGGACAGCGTCACCTTTGCCAGAGTGCCTTTCGCACTGAAGTGCGTCACTGGGTGAGCCCAACATGCTGCTGAGAGCGTGCCATTGCCGTGTTTACTGCCTGTGCCAGGAACCAGTACAGGAAATGAGATTCTCGCTCTTCTGGGATGTTATGCAGCGTAGATTGCTAGTTACGTACCGACGTTTCCGGACAAACTCGGTGCAATGTTCAAGGCCTTTTGGTACTGCTTGGCGATTGAAGATGGGAACGACAGGTTGTTCCCATAACTACAAAACAACGCTGTTGCATACCAGAAGAGCGCAAATCTTGCTTACACCGCGGCGGAAGCCTGAAATCGCGCAGGGTAGGAAATGTCCGGAGCGCAAAACACTTCTGGAGCGTTCGCCTTACGACAGCAAGCAAGGAACGTGAGTAACGTTTGTGACTTACAACACCAGGAATGTTGGCAACCCTGGTGGCGCTAGTAGCCGAAGTGGTCCGAACTGCGGCTCGGTCTCCGTACGGAATGTCGGTACCTTTGATTTTAAAAATTTGGATTTTGCCAACAATTTTGTGTAAAAATCCGCGAATTCGTCCGGTGGGAGTCGAGTTCCATGCGGACAAACGGACGGACGGACGGACGGACAGACATGAAGCAGTTCGCACTTCCTGTGCGAAGGCGTCTGAAAAAGAAGGCGTTGCATGTTGCTGTATTTATGTGTTTCGTGTGCCCAAATAACTTCATCACGTGATTTGGGAAAGTCACCAGCACTCTTCAAATTAGGCAGACGTATTTGGTGTCTCTGGTTATCAGATGCCTGCGGTAAATAGCTGTAATTAATACACTACAAAAGCCACATTACGTTAGCCGTACGCTCACATCCGTCATGTAGCTGCGTTTTCGCAGGCATGTGCCGCACCCGTGCGCACGTGAGTGAATGTAGGCGTTGTTTTCGCTGCGACTGAGCCACAAGGTTCGGCAGCCGCTCTGTTAGTAACAGCCGTTTGTGTCTGCGGCTGCGCAGAGTGTGCAGGCTGCTGTTTTAATTGCTTTAACCAAGCGGTTGTTATACTTGCCTCCTAAGCCTGTCCTTTCGCGTAACTAAAAGCCATTTATACGTTGTTGGCTCTGCAAGGGGGGGGGGGGCGTGAAGTGGCCGTAAAATCAAACACATCCCGGAGTGCCGGACAAACAGCAGGGCTGGGGAGTTGGGGAGTTAAGGCTTGAATCGTAACGTTCGGTTTGTGTGTTGGAAGTGGACTGCAGCAACTGGTACTGCGAGGGAAGGTGCGCTTGCCATTTTCCAAGAGATCGCAATGAGAAGTTGTAGTAATGCGCCTCTTTTCCCATTTCTGTCTGTCCGTCCGTCCGCGTGTAGAGTGGCGAACGCCAAACCGATTTCTGTGAAATTTGATCCTGAGGAGTTATACTTTCGTGTTGCGTTTTCGAGATACACGCAATTACCACTTTTCAGACTTACATGAAACTGAATTATATAGCAAGATTCAGTCCGTACCGCGCAGTAAACACTCTGTCTCGGCTACAAAAACCAGTCAGTTAATGCTGTATAGGGAAATAATCGCTGTTTGTTCTGAGATCCACACAAAACACATAAATACACTGTGTGGGCAGAACGTAGAATTGTTGAATGTTAAACCTGGCGGTACATACAGTAACCACTGGACTTTAAAGGGCTACAGTCCGTACCGCGCAGTAAACACACTCCGTCTCGGTTATAAAAACCAGCCAGTTAATGCTGTATAGGGAAATAATGGCTGTTTGTTCTGAGATCCACACAAAACACATAAATGCACTGTGTGGGCAGAATGCAGAATTGTTGAATGTTAAACCTGGCGGTACATGTAGTAAACACTGGACTCGAAAGGGTTGAAGAAAAGCGAATGAACGCGCCAGGGTTTTTACGTTTCGTGACTTACTGCCCTCCCTTCACTGCTGTACGAATTGTTAAGCCGATGGGTTTGCGGGTCGTTTTGACATATGATCTAAACGCTGTTTATTTAACGACATCATGTCGACTGCAGCAGCTATCCCTTTTTGAGGCAGGCACTAACGTTAGTGCCTGTTTGTGAAGGAACGAGTGGCACGCAGACTTAGGCAGAAGAGTCGGGACAGCTCAGTCAGTATCCTGACTGCACTACAGGCTGGGCTGTTTCCAGAAGGGGTTCCTTTTTTCTCTCTACCGTCTGCATCATGCTGTATTGTTGCCGGCACCTTCTTCAGTTCGGTACCGGTACTTAGTCTTCCCGGAGGGAAAATTAGCAACCTAATGTGAACCTGCTTTATTTTCCTGCATCTAGTGCGTGCGATATCGCCACTCACTGCACAGCAGCAGTCGATACAGCCACGCGGTGTCGCCACTCACTGCACAGCAGCAGTCGATACAGCTACGCGGTATCTCCACTCACTCCACTCCCCAACTAATCCCTAATCTCTAATAACATTCTTTCAGCTTCGCCTGAGATGTTACGTTAACCCAACTGTGCCGGCTGTACCCAGCGGTCGGTTTACTGCCAAGAACGTCTGATGTACGGAAATGAGCTTTACTGCCAACTGAGAGGCTCTTTAAGCCTCTGAAGCTTGAAGTTCTTGTAAACAATGTACGAACGAACATCCAGTGTGTGCTGCACAGTGCCCACACCGTCTGCCCGAAAAAGACACGCCGGTTAATGCTGTTGAGGGCAATAATTGCTGTTTGTCACGAGAACCACAGCAGACACGTGAACACGTTGGGGTGTTAAAGTAGGCGGAGTGTGCAGTGATTGTGTACATCGCAGTCCGAACGCCCTGACGAGCTTGGCAACCGTAAAGAGATGATGGATGTCGTAGTATTTATATTGTGGTCTTCTTGGATATGCCACAGAGCTTTTGGCCTGATGAGTTGGCATCGACCTTTTGGAGGAATCTAGTGCTTCCGTTTTCAGTGTGGCAGTGAACCAGCGTGGTGAAAGAGGCTGTGTAGAGGGGAGACTCTTCCATCTCGGCTCTCTTCTGCCCTGAACATGTGTGACGTAAGTCGCTCCGAAACGTGTGTCCATCTACCTGTCGCGCTGTGCAATGTCTCAACGCCTGCAGCTTCTTGGCAGCCTGAGGTCTGGTGCATTGTGTGTCGTTTTGTGTGGAACCGTAGCGGAGGTCAGAGTGCCTTGACGTGTAGTTGCCTGTGTTTTGCGTGCGTGAACCTTCGAAGAGTGGTGCTGACTTCACGTGCCAGCAGGTGTGACAGTCAGGCATGCTGTTGGCCCACTGACAATCTGTGGCTGCTCTTCTGATCGCTGTCCCACACTTAGAGCCGACTGCGTCACTCGTGGTGTAACAACTGAACACCAATCAGACACGCACTGTCTAAACTTACTGTCATTAATGATCCGCTTATCGCATTAAGTTTACTTACCGTACGTTCATGAACTGCGGTTGTGTTCTGCATGAACAGTGCTTTACATGATGCCAGTGTTACTCAGTGGAAGCTGCGTAAATGTGAAGGTACAGTTGTCCGTGCGCAAACCATGAAGGCGAATAGGGAAGTAGAGGTATAGCTCCACTCATTCTTAACCCCCGCACTTGTTGGAAGTGAGTGGTGAGCTTGACCCCGCTCCCGCTTTACGCCCCAAGAAAGAACCCACCGGTACCCTGTCAGTGGACGGCGTACTGCACGGAATGTCACGGCGAGCGCGTCACGTGATTGCTGTTGTTTATACACACTGCTGCTTGCCTTCAACGAGAGGAGGCTGTAACACTTGTTTTCCTTTATTTTAGGTAAGTGCTGTCCAGTGTTGATTGTTCGAGGCTGCACGTAAGAAGTGCGCCATGCAGCTGGTGTGTACACAAACGCGTCTGTGTTAGCGAGCTGTGTGAGTGGACGTCAGCCACTCGGCAAGACGCGTGAACCGGACAAGAGTCCTAACATGCAGGGCCGCCCGTAGCATGCTAGCATGCAGTGTCACGCAGCACTGGCAGTCTCCTGTCGTACTGCCCTCAGTTGTGTCCGCCGGTGTCGACGTTTTATATTGTAGTGAAAAGGAGAGTCGGTGGTTTCTAAGGTACGGCACAGAGCATCGAAATGTCACACTTTGGCCCTGTTTGTTAACGGTATGCCATACGTAACGTACGGACATGTTATGGGCTGCCTCACTACCGTGTGTCATTCGTGTAATTCCAGCGTCAGTAAGTTGCAGCCATTGTGCTGACTGAAGTCTTGTTATGTCGGATGTTAGGCAAACGCGGCCGTAACAGAACTGCGCTGTCTCGTGTTCTTATTAATGATTATAGGAAGTTAGAACCAGGGCGATGGGGTTGCCTACAGTGCCGGGGCGTTCGTAAGACGTGTGGTCACTTGGTTCGAAACTTAAAACTTAAGCACTTGCACACTTCCACCCTTGGACAGTTGCACACTTGCGCAGAGACAGCACGACAATCTCGTAGGGTTACTTTTGTCCCTTGAAGGCAAGAAAGTAACCTGAACATTGAAGTGTTGTGTTTTCGGTTCCCTAACGCGGACTTAGCAGAGAACAAATATTTGGAAATTTACTTCACACTGTTACCAATACGTACGGTAGCCACAGCTGTTGAAGCGATGTGCCAGTATTGCGGTACAGTTACTGTACGCGATTCGAATCCTCACTGTCACTGTATCAGTCCACACTGTTACCAATACGTACGGTAGCCACAGCTGTTAAAGCGATGTGCCAGTATTGCGGTACAGTTACTGTACGCGATTCGGGTAGCTCAGTATAGTGACGAGGCTACGGACAGTACGGTCGGAGATCCTGTGTGTTAATTCCCGGTGGGGATAGACACTTGTCTCTTCGCCACCCCAAGCTTAGACTGACTGTGAGGAGCATCGATTGTGTACTGTGATGGGTAAAACGGCCAGAGCGTGACGCTAAACCTTGACTAGGACGTAGTCCTGAAGATGTATAAAGACAAGCTGTACAAGTATGTCCAAAGCAGGGCAAGCCTGGCAGTCGCTGTGGTGCTGTGTTGCAGGCGGAACGTAACATACTTACAGCCCAGTGTGGGAAAACTGGGATTGGTGGCTGTGAAACGTAGCCCGTGATGTTCTAGAGATGTGGGCTGGCCCATAGTGGCTCCTAGCAACCTGGGCGGTACTAAATCCGCTTGTCCTGTGGCTCAGAGACTGGCTGCAGTATAGATGAGCCGTGGAATACATGAAGTTACACCGGACATTGGGGGCGGCACTGCAGCCGCTCTGTAATCCTTACGACAGTGCACAGTGAAAGAGGCAGCCGCATAGAGAGTCGTTGTGAGGAAGTTGGTAATTCACAGAAGTTAATTTCTCCGGCACGAAAACTTTGGCTTGTCGGAGACTGCAGGAGCCGAAAGTCGTTTGTATAACTGTCCGCGACATTAAAAACTTTTTCTCCGTTCTCTCTCGTCTACATCTCATTTCTCTCTCTCTGTCTCTCTGTGTCTCTCTCTCGCTCTCTCAGAAACTACTCTCGAAATAGAAAGAGAAAAGCATTTTTTTCACTCGTTTTCTGGTTCTCCTGTGTATCCCCGCCTAGGAAAGCTCGCGAAAGCTGCAGTGTCGAGCTTCCTCTGCGCACGACACTTACACAAGCATGCAGTTTTTTTTGTTTCCAAGCTTCCTTCTCAACTGCTGCTCGTAATGGACGCTCTTTTTGTTTCGCGACTCAAAGCGGTAATAATTTAATTTCCCCGGCATTTGGTGATCTGCAGAGCAGAATGCTTTACAGGTCTTCTTCCGAACTTTAATATATTTCTGTATATCTGTGCCCTTACATGCAGATCGCACTCGCGTGGGGACACAAAGCGGGTGACAGCGTGGTGCTGTTACCAGAACAGCCGCTCATACGTAAGGGACGGGGCTGTGGTGCCGCACAGTTGTGGGTATGTTCAATATTGTACAGGGTGTTCCTTTTATCATGTCCCTGAGCACGGGAACTGTCGCAGGATGTCCCAGCGGATGCAGGCTTTCTAGGCGATAAAGCGACCGTGATCAGAGACACGATAAAGTCCACTCTGTGTGCTATTTATGCACTGCCGTACCGTGTTTGCACAAAACTGCTATCATGGAATTTTACTCAAACGTCCGCTGGGATGTTCTGTACACGTGACGGACTCGTGAAGCGTGAAGCAGTCGTCAGCACTTGCCATTTGTGAAGTGCCAGAGCGGTACTGAGCTGAGCTGGCCACAAAAAAAATGTTAACTGCCTTGCTGTTTTATGGAAGCCAGCCCCTGCCGCGAGCCGAATACGTCGGCCACATCTTACACACTTTTTGAGACTGACTTTAATGTGATGTCATCAACGCGTGGACTATTTTCTTCACGTTTTGTTACCAACAGTTTTTATGCATATCTGATCTCAGCCATACCTGTTACGTGCCGTGATCACTTCAGTCTCGGTGCTTTCGTCGCCACAGTGTTCGTGAGCAGCACAGCAGTCGCAGTGGCCCTGTGAAATCTGACTGCTCACACATTTGGCCAGGTAACTGCAGTCACCAGCAGCGCTGCAAACTGTCGCCTGAACTGCGGTCGCGCCACGCCACAGATATGCAGGTGTGCAGCTTAGTGCAGATCAGGCCTCGGCAACCGAATCGTCTCTCTGGTGGGCGAAAAATTCATAGACCTCGCAGGGTCACTGCCGGATTTACAAGAGCCTGCCACTGGATAGCGTCCTGCCCCGGATTAAACTAATACACAATCTCGCATATACTTTTCTAATTCCCGTCTTTTGTTATGCTTCCATCTTCTCCAAGGTCTGTCCAGTGTTCTGTTCCCATCGTATCCTTAATATTTCCCATTTTGTCGCCTGTTTTAATTTTTATGCCTCAGTGTTTCTGACAGCGCGTGGTGAAGAGTTGCAGTTACGAAGGGCCTGTGTGTAGTTTTTCCCATGTCCTGTCGCTCTGTCTCTTACATCAAAATATCCTAATCTAATCTATGGTCACATCTGAGCTCAAGAGACCAAGTTTCACACCCATGCACTGTTATGCTTATAATAGTTATTCTTGCCTGATGACTTAAAGTGACAACCATCCGTCGGTTCAGCGAAAGAAATAAAGAAGAAACGTGCAGGCGGGCGTTCGCAGAGACCACGCCCACCTCCTTCAGGGCCCAGACTTATCCATAATTCATCGTCTTTATCACGTTGTATCGATTTGAGCTACGTTGCGGCATCTCGTAGCAATTAGCGGTGTTTCATGTTACCTGCTGTTGGTAGAACAAATTGAGGCGTGCTGCAGATGCGCCTTAGCGGATTGTTAGCCCTGTGCATGTCGGTGATAATTATGCTGTGACGTTAAATGTCGCAGCATTTGGCTGTTTCTGGGGTTTTTATGTGAATAAACGGCGATTGTTTCTGTAGGTACCATCGGTCTTTATGACGGGTGAGTTGTGTTTTCTGCGAGGTAAGAACCGTGTTTTAAAATATTAATTCAGACAAACTTCGCTGTAAATGGTTAAGACAATATTCTTCTTTACTCGCACGTTAAGAGATTTCAACTCATTTCTAGGCGCCTTGACATGTGAACCGAACGCCTGCTGGAGTTGCGCCGTTCGTTTATACCAAACATGAAAACAAGCGAACCAAAAAAAAATTCAGGAACAAACACTTGACAATAACAGCAAGCGTGAAGCAGGTAGAAACCGGCGAAAGGATTTTCATGACTCTAATTTCTTTAAAAAATCCAATTTTAGTTAAAATCGGACGTAAACCGAGACTATACGTGAAGACGTAAGTCTGTTTCTGTGCGTATCTGCAGCACAACTGCTTACGTATTTCTTGGAGCAAAAAGTGTTTGGAACGGACGTCGTGGAGACTAACGAGACATCTTGTTCACAGCATGTCTTAACCTTTTTGTTCACAGTACACCTGTACCGAACGTCTCGGCCTTTTTGTTCACAATACACCTGTACCGAATGTCTTAGAGTTTCTGTTCACAGTACACCTGTACCGAATGTCTTAGACTTTTTGTTCACAATACACCTGTACCGAATGTCTTAGAGTTTCTGTTCACAGTACACCTGTACCGAATGTCTTAGACTTTTTGTTCACAATACACCTGTACCGAATGTCTTAGACTTTTTGTTCACAGTACACCTGTACCGAACGTCTCGGCCTTTTTGTTCACAGTACACCTGTACCGAATGTCTTAGACTTTTTGTTCACAATACACCTGTACCGAATGTCTTAGAGTTTCTGTTCACAGTACACCTGTACCGAATGTCTTAGACTTTCTGTTCACAGTACACCTGTACCGAATGTCTTAGACTTTTTGTTCACAATACACCTGTACCGAATGTCTTAGACTTTTTGTTCACAGTACACCTGTACCGAACGTCTTAGATTTTTTGTTCACAGTACACCTGTACCAAATGTCTTATAGTTTTTGTTCACAGTACACCTGTACCGAATGTGTTAGACTTTTTGTTCACAGTACAGCTGTACCAAATGTCTTACACTTTTTGTTCACAGTACACCTGTACCGAAGGTATCGGCCTTTTTGTTCACAGTACACCTGTACCGAATGTCTTAGACTTTTGTTCACAGTACACCTGTACCGAATGTCGTAGACTTTTTGTTCACAGTACACCTGTACCGAACGTCTCGGCCTTTTTGTTCGCAGTACACCCGTACGGAATGTCTCGGACTTTTTGTTCACAGTACACTTGTACCGAATGTCTTAGACTTTTGTTCACAGTACACCTGTACCGAATGTCTTAGACTTTCTGCTCACAGTACACCTGTACCGAAGGTATCGGCCTTTTTGTTCACAGTACACCTCTACCGAATGTCTTAGACTTTTTGTTCACAGTACCCCTGTACCGAACGTCTTAGAGTTTCTGTTCACAGTACACCTGTACCGAACGTCTCGGCCTTTTTGTTCACAGTACACCTGTACCGAATGTCTTAGACTTTTTGTTCACAGTACACCTGTACCGAACGTCTCGGCCTTTTTGTTCACAGTACACCTGTACCAAATGTCTTAGACTTTTTGTTCACAGTACACCTGTACCGAATGTCTTAGACTTTTGTCCACAATACACCTGTACCGAATGTCTTAGACTTTCTGTTCACAGTACACCTGTACCGAATGTCTTAGACTTCTTGTTCACAGTACACCTCTACCGAATGTCTTAGACTTTTTGTTCACAGTACACCTGTACCGAATGTCTTAGACTTTTGTCCACAATACACCTGTACCGAATGTCTTAGACTTTCTGTTCACAGTACACCTGTACCAAATGTCTTAGACTTTTTGTTCACAGTACACCTCTACCGAATGTCTTAGACTTCTTTTTCACAGTACACCTGTACCGAAGGTATCGGCCTTTTTGTTCACAGTACACCTGTACCGAATGTCTTATACTTTTTGTTCACAGTACAGCTGTACCAAATGGCTTAACGTGTTTTTCACAGTGCAACTGTACCGAATGTCTTAGACTCTTTGTTCACAGTACACCTGTGCCGAATGTCTTAACGTTTTGCGAAATAGTTAAAACGAGAGAGGCAGCGTGCCGAATTTTAACCTGCATTTGCTAACTTTTTGTTGGAGGTTCGACATGTTCTAGTTGCACTTGGTTTGAGATTTCTTAATTGTCATGCAGCGTGGAGTCGACAAGAAGAGGGAGGCGGCACGTCGGTGCAAAGTGCTTTGGTTGTACTGTAATATTGCTTTGAACTGTTGTAATGAACCGTCGGGTTTCATTAAATGCGGGGAATTTTTTGCCTAGCTGAGGAGCTGTTAGCTTCTGAGGAAGGACTGCGTAGGTATACAGGGTGTTCCGCTTCAGGTGTCTCAAACGTCGTGGCCTTATTGTATGGGTTGTTTTGAGTAAAATGTACTGTATCAACGTATGTCCCATTCTAACCTCTACATCGCTATGAGAATTTAAATTTTTTCGGTATTATGTACGATGCTGTGCGGCATCAGTTCTTGCGAAAGACCCACACGCAACTCCCATCTCCCGCCAACGCCAGTCCCTTGCAATTCCTTTTCAGACGCGCAGAATTGTGCATGCAGAAGTGTGCAGATCATTCTGAAGAGTAATCAGGGTAACATAGCTGAAAATTGATGCTCTTCTTTTGTGGTCTTGTGTGACTGTTTTCTGTTGATGCTGTGCGTACAGGAGGGTAGGAATTTGTTTGTGATGCTGTCGGACACGTGACTTCCTTTTTATGTGTACATTGTGATAAAACTTGTGTATAGTAAAATTTTCGGTTGTAGCCGTGCGCGCGCGCGCGCGTGTGTGTGTGTGTGTGTTGCGGTGGTCGTAGCAGTGTAAGGGTTGGTAATCGGGGATATGTTCATGTAGCATTTTTCCTCAAAATGACTCATAACACCGTAACGTTTTGGAAATGTTATTTGCAGCACCCAGTGTGTGTGTGTGTGTGTGTGTGTGTGTGTATGTGTGTGTGTATGTATGTATGTGTGTGTGTATGTGTGTATGTGTGTGTGTATGTATGTATGTATGTGTGTGTATGTATGTGTGTATGTATGTATGTATGTATGTATGTATGTATGTGTGTGTGTATGTATGTATGTGTGTGTGTATGTATGTATGTATGTGTGTGTATGTATGTGTGTATGTGTGTATGTATGTATGTATGTATGTATGTATGTGTGTGTATATATATGTGTGTATGTGTGTGTGTGTGTATGTATGTATGTATGTATGTATGTGTGTATGTACGTACGTATACGTTGGATGGTGTACTGACAGCGCTGAGTCAGTCCTGTCTGCAGTGCAGGCAGGCGAGCTGAAAGCTGCTAAAGACGAGAACCGGGCCTGCCCGTGTCTGCTGCTGTTTGATGCTGTAATTAAACTCTTACCGTCCGCAGTCAAAGATGAATATTTCTGGGATGCCTCACCTCAGAAGGTGAAGGCGCTACGAACCTTCGACGCGTTGGGAACAATTCGCACAACGACACCGCCAGACGTCCTCAGCATCACCGTTGTGATAACCTCAATCTCGCAGTTCGCTTCATGATTGCAGCACAATGGTATTCTGCAGTGGAGAGGAAACTTCGGGTCTGCAGTAAGTTATCTCCGAGTTATTCCAGCCAACCTGCAAGAACGAGTCGCCAGTGCAATAAATTACTGTTTTTTAGCCGTTTTGCCGGGGAATAACTTTTATAATAATGATAAAAAAACGGAACAAATTTTGCCGTTATCTCGCAGCTTGCGTAACTTTAAATGTGGCCGACAGTGTCGTTTCTACTGCCTGCCGCGAGATGGTGCCGTGGCATTCCGAGGCCTTCAGAACGGTCAATAAGCGGACGAATCCGAGCCCGTCTTGTGATGATGCGGTGGATCGCGATCTGAGTGCCATAACATTTAGCAGGAGTGCCCCAGACTTTAGTGCCGCACATAGCACCGTGTGCTGTACTGGCGTCACTCACTGCCTCCCCAGGCGCCGTACCGCACGTCGGACGGCGGCCGGTCTGGGGCTGTCGCAGTTCAAGCGTCTGCTTGAGTCCCCCACCAAGCGAGGGGCCCCGAAAAGGCTTGTTGTGTTTCAGAATTTTGTCAGACATTTTGTATACACATCCTGGCGCTGCTCTGTCTGCGTTGTCCGTTCAGGGCTACACATTGGTTGGGTCTCCGAATTTGTTTTTTATTGGCCCAATAAATGTCTTAAAGTGGCCCCGGATCAGACCGTTGGACGTTACATAGAACAAGTGACAGGAATACAGACGGCAGTAATGCGATGACGTTAACAGGTCCCGGAGGACTCGGAGCGGCGGAACAAATGTAATGGCGACGTACGGCGAGGTTGTGTGACTGGGACGGTGGAGTGACGGGCTGGGCGAGACGCGTTGCGGGTTGTAAATGTGAGTGTAGTGGAAATGATGCAATACACGAGGGGTTCTGAGTAGAGCTCTGAAAGGTGTCTTTATGCTTAGTATTTGTACAACAGCGGTCTTAAATTTATCGCGTGTAATCTCAAACGTTGGCATTTACCCGTGTTTGTGGCTGTTGACGTACAATATTTTGTAATTCGGCTATGGTTGTGTTTGTCATCCATCCACGAAAGACAGTTCTCATTCACAGCCACAGTGTTCCAACAGGTACACCATTACATCCATAGCTTTAGACAGTTTCCGCATGGCTGCGTCTTTCTTGCGTTTTACTTTCTACAAAAACGTTACCTTAACCGAAGTTGCGTATTTGCACACGTTCAGTCACGCCACATCATTCCAGGGCCAAACAGCAGGTGGCGCTACGGTCGCTCTCACCTCACGTGTTCGCGCGTCCGCTACGTTACCGTTACTGGTTTATGGACGCTGCAGTGTGCTGTGTTGAGTTGCTGTTCATAACGTGTCGGAGCGCAGTCTGCGTGTTGGTGCAGTACTGCCGTGCAGATGTCCTGTTCGTACTTCGTATAGTCTTATCGAAAGTCAGTACCGCAGTCACGTTTGTTGGAACGGGGCTGAACAGGCTGACAGGAAGGGCAGCACGGAGCATGCAGCACAAAGTGCTTTCTGAAACAGCGCCAGTGTTTCTGAATGAGGTGTAGCGTTGTGTGGCCGTTCCGACGTCAGCTTAGCAGTGACCACGTCGTGCCGACTGCAGCACAGCTCGGCATTGTACCTGCAGCACAGTGTTCTGCACTGGCCGGAGCACAGTAGGAGCGGGATGAAGTAAGGATCCTCTCCTAACAATGTTATCCAATATCTATTGCACATTAGCGTCCCGACCCGGCAGTCACAAATAAATAGCCGCCTCGATGCGCCCTCCCTCCCGCCGCACCCTCCTTCCCCCGCCCCGCCCTTCTCGCTGTCTACTCCAGAGCCACATAAAACCGCCCGTTCGACCGAACCAACGTGGCAGATGGCTCAGAACAAACAAGTAAGGCCTTCAAAGCTAAGCTAAGCTGTTTTTGCTTGGTGGCGAAGTTATGCTGCTTTGGTTCCATTGTAGCAATGGCTTCAGCGGGTAATTAATGTGACCACTTTAAACTTACGGAGTGGAAGGTCGGTGTTGTGGGGGAACCGTGTGCCTTGCGAGGTTTGAGGTTTCCATAGCGGTGTAATCGAGGGTTGCGGTCTTCTGGGATGTGACGCTGTGTCGTTGGGTGAGTGGTTGCCGACGTTTCGAGGGAACGCGTTCCAGTTTCAAGAGCCAAGAAGTGGACGCACGCACACACATGTGCACGCACACACACAGACGGTCGCATCGCAGAAGACGGGGATTGCTCTCTGTGTAAAGCTGGCAATGTGTCCATGTGCGGTGTGTTGTGTCATGGCTCCTGAGAGAGCGGCAGTGCATGCAGCACGGGGAGACATGAGAACTGCAACATCGGCGTCGTACCGGTATATGGTAGGATGGTGTCGCACTGCATTGTGGTTCCTGCAGAGGAAAGACCGATGTCACATACAGGCTACAGAAATGAGATTGCTGCGGGCGGTCGCCTGATGTGCCTCGCGTGATCAGATGGGAAACGAAAATATAAGACAGGCGCTAAATACGTGGTGTGTGTTATTAGACACAGTTAGAGGCGATAAACACAGCCGGACAGACTGTATCGAAAGGACGGTGGAGGACAGGTGCCGGAAGGCGGCCCTCCGGTACCATCCTGCTGGAAGAGGGGGAGGAGGAGGAGGAAGAAGAACATGATGATGATGATGATGATGATGATGATGGTGGTGGTGGTGGTGGTGGTGGTGGTGGTGGTGGTGAGGACACAGGATGCGTGCAGGGCTCATCTGCCTGAGGATGGGCTCCGTTAGCGGGCTATTTTAACGCAGGACTGAATTTTTGGGTTCACGAAAGGCGAATAATGTGATTAGATGAGCGTCGACAGCGTCGGCTTTTCAGTCTCAGGTCTGTCATCTGTGGAGCCGTTCACACACAGGGCGGCTGCTGGCAAGCAGTTCTGCTCTTAACAAACACACGTTTACTGCTGTATGTGCAGGCGGGTAACTCCTGCGTGTAGAGAAGGCGGAGACAGGCGGAGCCACACCTCCAGATTGCCCTTGTGCAGGCACGTGCAAGTATTGGTAGCTACTTGCTGCCTCTTTAGGAACTTCGACCGTGAAGAAGGAGGCAGTATGTTCCTCCGAAGGCAGTGAAGCAAATACGGTCATTTTTTCTGAAGCTGGAAGCAGCAAGTTCGCAGTACGTAACTAGAAGACCCCGGCGGATCTCCACTTTCTGCCCACCGCCGAGCGCCGCAGCACTGAGGCCTGAGACTTCGTGTTCCGGACTTTTGCTGCAGTTTTCCGATGCATTGCGGCTTTGGTTGCAACGGGACAGCAGTAGCGGATATGTTGCATGAAGACCCACGTGCGTCTGTGCACGGATCTCTAGTTTAACTTGCTGAATAATTTTCGGAGCGCAAGGTGTTCGTAACAAAAGCTGCAGAAAAAATCAAACACAGTTTACGCCGAGTATGTTTTGTGTTTGTCACTCCTTGGGTGGGTCATGCAGTTATGTATGTCTTCCTTACTGACCGCCTGTTTAGTACTGAAGTTGAGGTGTCAGTTGATCGTCTGAAGCGCACCGGTTGTTATGTTTACCGCCAGGTTTAACATTCACAAAATCTACGTTCTGCCCACACAGTGTGTTTGTGTGTTTTGTGTGGATCTCAGAACAAACAGCGATTATTTCCCTATACAGCATTAACTGACTGGTTTTTATAACCGAGACGGAGTGTGTTTACTGCGCGGGAGGAGGGAATCTTCAAAATATTTGCCTTTGAAGGGTTGATTGACTACGATTATTTTATTTATGTGATAAAATATTCGCCCCCCCCCCCCCCTCCCACCCACCCCCCGCTCGCGCGTGTGCGCGGCAACTTCTCCGGCAAATGTGTTGGGCCGGTTTGTCTAACATTATCTTTGCAGGCGTTACCAACCTTGCAGTCAGCACGCCTGTTCGTTTCAGGGTGCACACTCTTCACACGGCGTTTATTTCCATCCTGGAAATTCTGTAACGCGCTGTTTGCTCGATTTAATTAACATTAGAAAATTCGTCGTAGTCCTGACCTTGTACCCACTTGTTCACAGCAGGTGTCGAAGTTGTTTCATTTTCACTTGATCACACTCAGACACACCACAGTTGGTAGGACTCCTCTGGACGAGGGATCGGCCTTTCGCAGAGACCTGTACCTGACAACACAAACACTGTACAACAGAAAAAATCCATGCCCCTGGTGGGATTCGAACCCACGATCCCAGCAAGCGCCCGGCCGCAGGCCTACGCCTTAGACCGCGCGGCCCCTGGGATCGGCCCTTAGAAAATTAAAGGCGTTATTGTTCTCGTTCCATCTCTGTGCTCACTGTATTTTGCGTGTCTTCCTACGCATTCGCCCACGCACTGACGCAAACATGTCAGCCATCGGTTCGCGGAATCGGCGAGCCTGGAGTTGTTTTTGTTGCTGCGTGCAGCCGAACTGACGTGCGGTTGTTTCGAGCGCTGCCATGTCGACGCCCCGTTATGTTGCACAACACCTGCCGCTTTGTGTGACGTCTGATTGCCGCGCCACCTTCCGAACTGTATTAAGTCATCCTCTCTCAGGGACTCAGAGCGGTCGGCGTGTTGTGTATGTTTGTACCTACTGTCTGACGCGGCGAGTTGCGAAGGGTGAAGAGGGAAGGAGCGTCCTGCCTTGAGATTCTCAGAGCGGTGTTGCTGAGGGTTCGAGTCTTGTGGAATGTGACCGACGCTACGTCGTTGGGCGTGCAGTTCATGGCGTTTCGAAAGGTCGTGGTGCCACATTCAAAAATACCTGAATCCTCAGGAAGCGGCGCGAAAGGAAACGGGTCTGTATTGGGGCTCCTGTCTGCACTGGTGCAGGTGAACTGAACTGTGTACTGTACAGCACGAAACACTGACTGTACACGTTACAGCACTAAGCACTGAACTGTGTACAACCCGAACTTCTTCTACCGTTTTAATGTGCGTTTGTCTTACAGAAATTTCTCGGAGTTCGAAGTCAGTATTTATTTATTAGATCCTTTTCGTTTTATCATTGCTAGGGAAGGCGGCGATCCGCGCCCTTCTCTTCTGGTGTTCGATGGTGCATCAGCTCTAGTACCGGCGCTTGGCTGGGTCGAGTGGCTCCCTCGAGCCGCACCCACTGCAGTGTTTTGATACCACGGGCGTAGCTGGGGACAGATGTACATCTGTATCACGCGTGTGTGTGTTTGTGTATGTGCACACTGCGGTACGCACGTACACGTGTCCCGGTGCATACCACACTGGCATGCTTTACTTTTGTCGTCTCATGGCGACTGTCCCCGCGGCTAATTCTCTACCTCGCTATGAAGACGTATGTGGAAGTGGACATACTGCTCCATACATTCTTAACCTCGGCACTGATAACCATAGCTGTGTTATATATAGCGTTAACCTTTTAAAGCCTAGCGGTAACTTTACGTATCACCAGGTTTAACATTAAAAAATTCTACGTGGTGCCACATTGCGTTTATGTGTTTTGTAAGGATCTCAGAACAAACAGCAACTTTTGCCTTATAAAACATTAACAGACTGGTTTTTATGACCGAAGTGGAGTGTTTACAGCGCGGTACGCACTGAGTCCTTATATAAAACAGATACGCTTCGTCTTTAAAGGGTTAATATTATCCTCACTATCTGTGCATTGGTCTTCCAAATGTTTTCTTGCTTTGTTCCGACCAAAGCTTTGTATGCGATATTTCGTCTTGCGGAGAAATCGTGACTTATGTATAGCTTGTTTCGCTCTGTGTATTGTCACAGTCCGCCCACAGAGCAGTTTAAAGTATATTTTTGAATTATATAGTTAGAGTGTAGGACGGCATGTTCCGACGCTTCGCGTCCCCGACGGATTGTTCTTGCAACATTGAACAGGCAAATGTGTTGTACAAATGTTTCTGCAGGTTTCTTGACGAAGAAAAGCATCCTCGTTGCTTCGTCAGGTTGATCGGATGCCGGAGTGTCTCTAAATATGCAACTGCAGACTCCAACTGTACAGCTGGACGTACTGTAGCTTTTGAGGACGGCTGTTCGGTGACTTCTTCTTCTCCTTCCACCAGCTGTATACCCCTTTGTGGGTTTTGGCTTTCTGAACCAGCTAATTCCAAGACTTCCCATTCAGTGCCAGTTCTTTCCAGTTTTTCACGTTCCTCACCATATCGTTACACCCACCATCCAGCCATCTTATTCTTGGTCTTTCTGTCCGTCGGCTCCCGTTGGTTTCCATTCTGATATTGTTTTTACCATCCCTGAGGAGACCGTTCTCTGAGTGTGGCCTAACCACCTGACCCTGTCAGCCTTAACACGCTGCCATAATCAGGCGATCGAGTTCAACATCACTTCTTGTTCTGCAGGTGTTGCCCGGTTCGTAATGGGCCTTGTAAAGCACTGGTGGTCATAAACTGAGTTTTTGTTCGGAAGTCTTCGGAAGGAATAATAATGCGTAAGAGCGTTCCAGCTCACGAAGATGGCATTTTCTGACGTGTCGAGTGTGGGATGCAGCACTGTACGTACGAAACAGTTTGAAGCCCTTCTTAGACTTGAATCGCAGTTTTGTGGCATCTGTTTGCGCGGGCAGTTTCCGTACACCCAGGAGAAAAAGAGGAGTGGGGCGATAGCACCGGCAGGTGGAGGGACAGATGTACCTGCAGCGTTGTCGTCTGTCCTGCTAAACGCAGGGGTTTGTGTTCTTACCTCAGTATATGACTTTCGTTCCAGTTCACGCCGCTTGCAGATAGCTGTGTAGATCCCAGTCTTACACAGTGTCACGGCGTAGTGCGGTTACTGCGCGCAGAGCTGCCGCATGTAACAGCTTGTACCCATCCAGCCCGACACCCGCCTAGTACCTCCACCGGGCCATTCGTCGCGAAGCGACTGCAACCGGTTGTGTGCGCGGTGCTACTGACGGCAGTGCGAGGCCGGGTGACGTTAGCATGCCAGCTCCGAGGTAGCGTCTGTCGCTCACGTTAACGCCACGGCTGGCAGCGCAGTAGATTAGCGGCTCGTGCCCGGAAACAATCACGCACTGTTATCCGCGCGCTTGTGAACTTGCCGGCATAACGCAACGGTTGTACTTGAGTGTTAGTTACCGCGCCATGTTCTGTCTACATGTCTCACGGCTCGTACGTTTGAAGTGTACGGTGTCCTTTTTTTGGTGGGGTGCGGGGGGGGGGGGATGAAGTTGACCCTTCAAGCCACGGTGGTAATGCCATATACCACTTGCTTTAGCTTGAACAGCCCTTCTTTTCACCCACAGCGCGTGTGCATATTTGTTGATAAGCGTGGATTATGTCCCTAAACAGCATTAACCGGCTGGTCTTTGTAATAGACACGCAGAGTGTCTGCAGTGAGGTGGGAAGTGAATGTTAACATTGCTGCTATTTAGTTGAATTTCAGGTTGCAGGTAAGTGGACCACGTCCGCCGCCTCGTTGACTCGAATGCCTTGCTGCGTGGAAGCCCCCAGCTGCGCCCTGTCGCCTGTACAGGTGCAGTGGCGCTGTGTACCTCACTGCGTGCCACTCCGTTACCTGCAGCTACATAAGCATATGAACACGCGTCGCCCGGGTCTTTGCGGCTTAGGCAGCAGGAACTGAATGTTCATAGCTGAATATTTAGTCATTCTTTATGACTTACACTCGCGCTGGTTCGGAGTACGTTACAGTGTACGTGTTTAACCTTAAACGTTTCGCATCGTCGCCATGTTGGATGAAACTGCTGTACGGTTCCGATTGTGGTATATTGCATTTAAGATTATCATCGTCACGCACTTTGTCCGTCGTCCGGTGTTTTAAAATCAGTAAAACCAATTAAAATAATTTAAACAGTAAATAGAACGCGACGTTTCGGGGACAGCTCGTTGCCTGTCCGCAGGCTAAAATAATAAGACATACTCAGTTGACCCGATAGGCGAAACTAGTCTCGACCTCTAGGCGCCGAGTAGGTTTGCCGTGCTACCCGTGGGGACTGTTTGTAAGGACGTGCTAGTGGCGCAGAACAGTGTTCGAATGAGGTTTTTTATGAACAGATGGCGTGGATATGTTTTGTACAGACGTTTGTTTGTTGCGTTTGTTACGCGTCTTCGGAAGCATTTTGAAAATAAGGCGGCCTGCAGGCGTACTTCGTCCTGTCTGCTAGCAGCTGACGGCAGCGCAGAGGGACTAGTGGTTACTATACGTACCGCCAGGTTTCACAGCGGAAAGTCTGCAGTCTGCGCACACGGTGTGTTTATGTGTTTTGTGTGGATCTCAGAACAAACAGCGATTATTTCCCTGCACAGCATTAACTGATTGGTTTTTGTAAGTGAAAGGCAGTTCACTGCGCGGTGCGGACTGAATCTTTGAGTGTAACTGAGGGAGTTAAGTACTTGTCGCTCGACTGTTTGGGAACACTTGTTCAGAATGTCTGATGTGTGCTCAGTATAGGCCGAGCAAGTTTAACGTAGGCAGCAATAGAAAGGGTAATTAAAGCGGTTAACTCGTCTCACTGGAGCTGCTGCCTAAGAAATGTATGACCACACAGATAAGGATTCGGTTTGAATTTGGAATGTCCCCCCAGAGCGTCCCTCGTGTCTTGTAAATTTGGGCGGCAGTAGAGATAACGGGTTGGCTGCTCCGCGCATCAGTGGCTGAAGTTGATTTTGTACTTCAGGCATTATCCGACGTGTAACTGTGTCCTGTACACACTAATACAAAGTCGTGTTTACGGCAACAAATCCCTTCTTCTTTGCAAGCCACAGTAACAGTGCTGTTGCCCTCCTGTTCGCGACACGCAGCATGTGCGTCACAGGCCTGTAACTGTGTACAGCAGCAGTCTGGTAGCCGCTCTGGTATGAAGTGCACTTTGTGTCCTGGCCATAGCAGCTTCAGCCTTTAACACACAGTGCTAACTCTGTGCCACCTGCACTGACATTACCGAGGTCTTCATTTCGCCCGCAGTATTTGTTTCTTAAAACAAGCGGTGCTGATCACATGTAATTAGTGTTAACAGAACATTGTGTTTGTCGGTTTGTCGTTCGTTAGCATGGAAACAAAACGAAAATCTCAGTTACTTGCGACATCACCACAAGATGGCAGCAGTAGCAGTGACTGTCACTCATGCTGTTGTTGGTTGTATTGTGTGTGCCGCTGTCGGAGTAATTTGCCTCTGGATCGCTTAGCAACGTTGCTTGTACTGTAGATCGGCTCTTCTTGGCCGTTAAAAGTTCAGGCGGAAGGCTAGGAGCGAGTCTCTTGTATTGTGACAGCGACAGCGGATTGGCGGGCTGAGCAAGCAAATGCCCTGTTCTTGCCACCTCACGTACGCAGTAGGCCTGTCCGCCAGCCGCACTGTTCCAGAAATGTTCAGAGTTCACACCGTGCCTGTTGAGTGGAACTGCGGTAACGCTGTGTCCCTCAAGAGCTGGAATGCATCACAGTGGGTTAGTCGAAGGGTTATCTGTGGCACTGAGGGCCGCAGATGGAGACTGTCAAATGTTGCTGTTGACTTTCCAGTGGGTATTGGTGTAGCGTCCCCTAAACAGCGTTAAGCAGTTGGATTTTGTAATGTAAACGAACTGTGTTTACTGTGAGGTACGAACTGTATTATTCATCTGAACTTCTGCCTTTAGAGGGTTATAAGCACCGTCCCGTTGATACCCACGCAGTGAACCGCCGGATCGTTCAGGCACTCGGTTTGTATCTTGTCCAGATTGTCGACAGCTGCTTGGTTACTAGGCAGAAAGGGAGGGTGGCTGCCTCCTTTCAAATCCGTGCCTGTTCGCAGTTCTTATCGTCTTCTGGTATTGCACGATATGTAACCTTTGGAGTATGAACGGTGTTGATAAATGAACAGTTCTGTGAGGTGGAGTGTCAGGCGGCTGTTGCAACGTCCTATCATGTGGTCGGCGTGTAACCGTGTTAGCTAAGCAGTGCACTGCATGTAGCTGAGTCCCGTAGAATCCTGTGGCATGTTGCCGCCGCTGGACTCTGTCGGCAGGCAGCTGAACACAGACTGACATTTTTAGTTTACTGACTGCTGGACAGTGACATCATGACGCGTATTGACATGTCACTTTGCTCACAGCGTTATGATGTGTGTGTGCATGTATGCGTACATGTGTGTGGATGTATGCATGATTGTAAGTAATCCACTGACGTCGTCCACGTGGTGACGTCAACCGGGCAGCCTCCGCCAGGGACGGACGATGGAGGAACTGACCGGAGTTCCATTCCCGGCAGTTGCGACAGATTTTCAGTCCTGCAGAATGTGCAGGCCTGCCGTGGGGCCCTTCCTGCCTCCTGTTCAGTGGGTGCCGCGGGCGGTTTCCCCAGGGTAAAACTTCCAGTGTGTGAAGCTGACCATTCACCTCCATATAATTCTGACTGTAAAGATGAGTGGAGATTTACCGCTGCTCCCCCTATGTTTTCTTGACGTAACTGCGGACAACTTTACTTCAGAGTGGTGAAGATTAAAATTGCGGTAACTGAACATGGAGGCTGCATATTCCCGAAGCTGTGGTAACCACATACAGGACCGCACTCTATCGAAGTAGGGCCTGTGTGACTTATATCACTGTTGTTTGCACGATACACACATGGACGCGTGGCGAAGTATCGGATAGTTGCCCTGCAGCTGCGATGTTGCGTGCTGAAACGTCTGTTCAGCCGCACAAAGTGTTCAGAACTTCCAACTCTGTCTTCGCATACAGTGAGGCGTGTCGCACACTGAGACTGCCGCGTGTAGTTGCGCGTTATGTTGGAATGGTAACTGACAGTGCCACCGTGTTTGTCACAGTCTTACTTGGACTGACCTGGGCGCGAACCCGTGTGTCTGCAGTGAGAAACCGGCGACAGACCGCCCGATCCCTGGTTTCAGGGAACGTGCATGCGTCGCAAGATAATGACGTGGCTGATGTGTCGTTGTTAACCTTTTAAAGCCTAGCGGTAACTTCACGTAACAGCAGGTTCAACGATCAAAAATTCTGCGTGGTGCTCACATTGCATTTATGTGTTTTGTGTGGATCTAAGAACAAACAGCAACTTTTGCCTTATGAAACATTAACAGATTGGTTTTTATAACCGAAATGGAGTGTTTACAGCGCGGTACGCACTGAGTCCTATATAAAACAGACTACATTCCATCTTTAAAGGGTTAAAATGATAGTGGAAAGTGAACTGCATGTAGGATACTCCTTCAGAAGCTGATGGTTGCTCAGCTGGTTTAGAAGCGCCTCGGCTTTTACGGGAGCGTAGTATTCAGCCCAAGGTATTGCAGGAACAGAGTGGATTCAGATGGCTGAGGTAGGGCCCAGTCGCGGGGTTTTCCAAACACGGCAGTAACCATTAGGGTTCTATAAAACCCCGCTTATCTCTCGAGCAGCTGAGTGAGTGTCAGCTTCTGAGGGACTCTGCTCCATAGTGTATTATGCGTCAGATGTGCGCCGTGTCTCGTCCGCATGTGGGCGCTCTTATGGATAATATAGGGTGATTATTTTATATGGCCACTTTCCGTTATCACTTGCTGTCGGCTCGTTTATCGTATTAACGGAGCCAACAATACCTACTGCACATATGCACGGCGGAGTAGTGGCCGGCAGTGACAAAGATCGTTGACAGATAAAATTATCATCCTGTATATTCTAGTACGTTCATTTCTGCCGTCCCATTGTACGCTTCACATTTCCACACGCCCGTGCATCGTGAGCGCTCTTGAAAATAAACAGAACTAAGCCGACAAGCTCGCGCCAGGAAGTAATCCGTCCTGCGGCTGTTACAGCGTTGCGATTGTCTTGCTGTAGCGACTGCTGCTGCAGTGCTGTCAGTACGGTACGTCGTGCGGCGTGCTGGGCGACAGACAGCGGCGTCGTGTGGAATTGTGCCGCAAGGAGGGCTGTCAGATTAATTGTAATTAATGCTGGTTCTGATAGATACATACACACACATACACACACATACATAATGCATAATGCACACATACACACACATACATACGTACACACATATATAATACATACGCAGTGTGTGCGTGTGTGCTGGTGTCCCATTTCCTCTTCCCTACCGCGGACCTAACAGAGAACACTCAAAGGTATGAAATTTACTCCCCGCGCTTGTCAGTGTGTGCGTAGCCGCGGATGTGCAAGTGGTTTTGGACGCATTTGGAATCCTCGCTTACATTATTTTCTCAATTGCATTTTCAAACTTGAGTTCCTTAGGATTCGGGTGTTTTTGGAACGCGACGCGTGACATTGTGTCGGTCCAGATTTTGAGGGGGAGTGTCTTGTCTTCACGTGTAAGGGCCACGCAGACCAATAAGAATTGTACTTGGCCCTTGAAGATGAAGACGTTACGTTTCTTGGAAACGTTGGAACTGCTTATCTAGGGGCATTGCTTCATATCCTCAGAAACGTCGCTGTGCGATCCCCAAATCTTGCCGTTTCATTTCTTTATTTGAATGTTCTGCGTAGCGTTTTATCGAATGTACACTAATATTTCCAGGGGCATAAAGCGAGTACTTCGACGTATCCGTTCCTGGGGGGTACGAAGCTGCGTCACTGCGTATGTGCTTTTCCGACCTTTCGTGACGAGTGTAGTGATCGTAGTTTCGAGGGTCTGAATATTTCGTCATGGACATTTCTATTTTTCCTAAGTTTGCTTTGACAACGGACTGCAGAAGAGCCGACCTGTGATGCTGTTAAGCCGCTCGATTGTTCGCGCTGTTTTCTTTCACGCAGTCCAGTGGTGTGATCTTGCACCTTCACGTGGTGTCAGAGCCGTCTTGACACCCTGCCCGCAGGTTCACGGATAATTAGCGTCTGCGTGACTCCATGACTCCACCGCATTACAAATGCTGTGACCAAATTTCGTAATCACTTCGTCTTGAGAAGCTAATAGTCGCTTAGATATTCCTCTTTTATGGTTGCCGAAGGCTTATTACCTTTATGTGCCTTGTAACTTTGACGGCGTTACCGGGGCCGGGAGCCGCGTCAGTTCTGACGACGGACGGTTGACAGGCCGACTGCGTCTCCAGCGTCAGGAAGGTTTCCATGCATAGCATTGTCTGTTGGCAGAGGTGGAGGTGACAGCGGTAGCTGTACCGCCACACAGACAATTTGAGGTTCTCAGAACCTGTCTGATCGCCCAGTAATCTAGTCCGAACATGTTTTGACAGTGTCTGCAGTGCGTCGTGTGGCACTTTGCTAAATGACGGTACAGCGTCAGACGCCACCAGGATGTTTCTTTTTTGTAGCTTGAAGTTGCTCAACTTTTGGATGAAAACCTCGGAGTTTGTAATATGGTGACCTGAATGTCCGCCTGACGGATTCAGTTGGCCCCCTGACTGTACGTCGGTGACGCATGCACATTGCTGTCGTCAGCTGTTCGCCCTCCGCGTGCCACCGCGGCGTTTGAGATAACAGCCCCTGCAATGGCCTACTCTTTAAGACGACCCCTGAAGATGGCAGCGCAGTCGCTCTCTGAAGCGTTGGTGTGTTGAACTGCTTGACGCGGCTGTCAGCCCCACGTGACCGCACTCAGCGCATTACCGTTTCTACTTGTCCCTGTCCTGTGCCTCATGAATCCAATCCAGACCATTGTATCCTGTTTCTAATGTTACTCCCCATATACACTTAGGTTTCCCAATTGCTTTCGTTCTTTAGGTTTTCCTGGCAAAACTTTGTATGGTCTGTCGTCCCATGCGTGCTGCATGCGTCGCCTGTGTTGGTTTAATCGTTCTTGATTTTCTTATCCCAATAATATTTGGCATGGCTTGGATTAATATGGATCAGGGGATGAACGTTGATGGGCAGTTGTTTAGTGAATATTCGGGTTTCATGAAATTTGGGGAATTTCTTGACTCGCTGCGGAAGTGTTGGCTTGTAAGGAAGGACGCAGCTTAATGCAGTTAGTTTGTTAGTTGGTTATGTCTGGCGAGGAGTGCGTCTGTGAGGCAACAACATTCCGCAGTTCTGTTGACGCCCCTGACACTTCTCTTCCCGGGCACCAGCACCCTCTCTTCAGGTCACAAAACACAACGGTCGTTTGTCGTTTTGTTATTTCGACTCAGCAGACTCCCTGAGGTGCCTTTTGCTGCCGCGCCGATTGCGGCTTCTGTGTGCCATCTCAAGCGTGCATGGCCTCTAACCTGCCTTATTCCACTACAGTAAATTTGTCTCTTTGTTCGTATGTGTTAAAGAACCGCATTTAGACCGACACATGTATGCGTGATAAAGCGTGTCTATGCAGTTGTTTGTGTGTTGCAGCCGGCACGTCTCAAACTGGGTTAGTTTTGTTGAAATATGTACGAGATAAATACAGTGCCGGCCGGTCGCGTTATGGTCATACCGGTCAGTGCTTGAAACCGACTGATCCGCAGGTATGAATGTCTGTGTGTTAGATGACAGCAGGTTTGTAGCAAACACAAACACACTGTCTGGGCAGAACGTGGAATTTGTGAATGTTAAACCTGGCGGTACATACAGTAACCACTGGGGTTTGTAGGGGTAATGTTTCTGCTGCACTGCAAGTAGCAGCAGTGGCTGTGTCCCGACGTCACGAAGTTCTCTGACTTCGGAACAACTTCTTGGCATGTAGGCGTATTTTTTATCCCATTGCTGTTCGCGCTGTGTCTAGTAGTTCGTCCCCTTGAACTGCAGCCTGGAGAGGGCGAAGAAGAGGAAACATGGGAACTTATATAACAGAGACGAATAGGCAGACAGGCGGAATTCAGCGCAACATAAAGAAAACGGACAGGATGTCGCGGCTTTTCATCATATGACAAAAGGAAAAAAGAAGAAGATGAAAATGAAACTGAAGAAAGGATGGCCGTATCATGTGCCCACAAGAAACAGCAACAGCACAAAACAGGAAGTGACGATAAAAGTTTCAACCACTCTTGCAACTCGTTCCTACTCTCTATGGCTGTCAACAAAGCAGGCTGAAGAATTCAGACGCCTGACATGTCGCTGTCTTTTGTTCTGTCGCAACTCATGCGTTTGCGTAATCATGTTGTGCCTTCGTTGTTAATTCGTCACTTTAGCTGAGCAGTACGAACGCGAGACGCTGGAAGGGCTTGAGGATTCAGGTCTTTTGGGATATGACGCTGCGTCATAGGGTGTGTGAGTACCGACGTTTCGAAGGCATGTGTTGCCCTCATCTTCATGGGCCAGGCGAAGCTCTTGACCCTTCAAGGAGACCAAAATTCGTAGTTGTACCGCTGTGAGAACCTCACACTTCGCACTGCAAGTGTTTGTTCAGTCACATCCGTAGACGTTGCGTACGTCGTGTGCATGTGCGTGTTACGTGCGAGGTGTGTTCAAGAAGTAAGTTGCGTTACCAGTAGCTCCTGTGTTAATTACTTTGTTTTCCGGCAGCAGGCAGCACCTGCAGCAGGGTAACATGCAGCTGTCATTCGTGTGGGGCGCTGAAGCGGCTCTTCGGAGGTCGCCGAGCCTGCAATAATGAGGAATAAGAAATGGTCGTTCGTGAATGGTTTTGTACTTTAAGATTCAGTGCGGCTTCACATCGCTGTTATAAGTGGCACAGTGCGTCGCCTGAAGTGTTTTATTTGGCACTTCGTTGGATTATTCTTAATACTCGCAGAATTTCCGTGTAACACTGTTGATGGCTCAGTTGAGCCGAGTCACGTGTGTGGTGATGTTTGGCGCGGAGGACGAAGGGCTTAAGTTGGTACCGTTTGTATCTGTAAAAGAGTTCTTGAGTGGTTGCGGCTTCAAGAGCCCATTTTCTACCGCGACGGAATTTTTAAACGCACGCCAAGATGTAACAAATGTGTGAGTGTGTGCAGGGGTTATGGTGAGAAGTAATGCTACGTCACTGGAATAAGTGCGCTGCATTTGACAGTATAATGGCTTCTCACTTAATTTTTGTGGCCTACGGAACCTCTGCTATTGCACAGCTTCGCATCTGTTGGCCTTAGCAGGAGCAGTTTCAAGTTGCCAGTACACGTAGTCATTTGTGAGGCCTGTATTGTGCTGTGCCACCTGCACTGTATTGTTCGATCCCCATTGACGGTTCTCCTACACAGAGGACAGAATACAGTTGTGCTGTTCGTCTGTAACAGTATATACAGTTGTCTAGCTGGTCCATGTTTCCTATCCCATTTTTCCGCACGTGGTCTAGTTGCTGGACTGCTGAGACATTGGTTTGGTAATACATAAAGCGATCGCTATGCGAAATTGGGACTTCATATAGTAGACAAGATACGGCAGTTACTTCGTGTCGGTTTTGAACACGGATCTGTCCGTAAGAATGATAATTACGTACGTCTGCACTCACCGTCACGCGTGTCGTTATATGCGTGAGTGAAGAAGCCGTGAACAGTAAGCGGCTCAATTTTAACCACTTTTATCAATAACCAGAGGTAAAACTCTGTGTTGAAACGACGTTCCAGCGTCACTACTGCAATGCTAACTTGGTTTTTGTACTGACGATATTATCACTTGACGACGGCGTGTTTTGTGCTGGCTGTGAGTGGCCCAAGAGTCACAGCACTGTGTGCAGACAGGTGATAACAGTTCGGCCACGGAGCTTGTAGTGCTTTGCCTGTTGTGTGTGATTGCGCCAGTAACACAGCAGGACTGCGGCAGGGCAAGTCGTATTCTGTTTTGAAATTGCGAATTGAAAGTTATGCAATAAACATGTAAAACTTGGGGCCAAGAAGAAGTAAAACGACGAAGCAATCTTCCTGTAAATTGGCTAAGTTGCTGCCCGGATTGGAATCGCTCCTGTTTTATGGACGTGCGAAAGGCGCTGTTGTTGTAACGAGATTTTTCTTTGTCCTGCTGTTTTGCTGCCTGCGGTTACAAAGCGCTATAAAAGTGAGTTATTTGTGGGAATGCGGCGGCGCGCAGGGCACAAATACGATGCGAGCGTCACTCCGCCTTGCAGTTGATCCTTACACCTGCCTGTTTCTTCTCTTATGTGGTGAAACGTGGTGGATGGTCACTGTTATGCGTTTTGCCTCTCTTGTAGGCGTCTTCGTAATCCTGCGGAGCGCTTGAAGACTCTAGTCGGCCGTCCGTCCGTTCGCATGTAACGACTGAGGCCCTCGGAACAGATGTATATTAAATTTAATACCGGAGAATTTTACGGGAACTTGTCGAGCTGTATGTATCAGCGTTGGTTCAGATCGGACAGCCGTACCGGTCACTTCCCATGCCGACCAACATAACTGAATACTTGTCGCGGGAAAAGGCGCCTACATAGGAGACTGCAACATTTTGTGCTCGGTATATTTTTCCAGTGAGCCGGGATAGTTCAATCGGTATAGCGACTCGCTACGGGCTGGACGGTCCGAGGATCGAATTCCGGTGGGGGCGAGAGTTTCCGCACCCGTCCAGAGCGGCCCTGGGGCTTACCTAACATCCTGTACAATTGGTACCGGGTCTTGCCCTGGGGTAAAATGGCCGGGACGTGGGGCTAACCACCCCACCCCTTTCTAGCGCCGAGGCTAACGAAAGGGTACAGCTATACCTCTACTCCCCCTTGGGCCTTAGGCCTGTATGGGGAATGCTTTACCTTTTCTCTTTTTTTGTATTTTTCCGAGATATTAACCTTCTAAAGCCCAGAGGTCACTCTATATACCGCCAGGTTTAACACCCAACAATTCCACGTTCTGCCCACACAGCGTGTTTATGTGTTTTGTGTGGATCTCAGAACAAACGGCAATTATTTTTCCTGTACAGCATTAATTGACTGGTTTTTATAACCGAGACGGAGTGTGTTTACTGCGCGGTACGGACTGTAGCCCTTTAAAGCCCAGTGGTTACTTTATGTACCGCCAGGTTTAACATTCACGAATTCTACGTTCTGCCCACACAGTGTGTTTATGTGTTTTGTGTGGATCTCAGAACAACCAGCGATTATTTTTCCTGTACAGCATTGACGCGCCGAGGTAAGTACCCGCTGTGTGTAGTTTTACACTCTTGTGGTTCTTTTGACTCGCAGAAGCGTGTCTCCAGCCGCACACACTCGGTGTTCAGAACGATCGGTAAGAATGCTGCGTGACGCCGCCTTCAGGCTGCTGTTATGAAACCCAGTCGATTGTTGCTGTGTAGGGAAATAATCGCTGTTTGTTTTCAGATCCACACAAAACACATATCTACACTGTGTGGGCAGAACGTAGAATTGTTGAATGTTAAACCTGGCGGTACATACAGTAACCACTGGACTTTAAAGGGCTACAGTCCGTACCGCGCAGTAAACGCACTCCGTCTCGGTTATAAAAACCAGACAGTTAACGCTGTGTAGGGAAATAATCGCTGTTTGTTCTGAGATCCACACAAAACACATAAATACACTGTGTGAGCAGAACGTAGAATTTGTGAATGTTAAACCTGGCCGTACATACAGTAACCAGTAGACTTTTATAACGGGTTAAAATAAAAGTCTTTTTTGTGTAGGGTGGGCCGGTCCTGAGGATATCTTAATGGTAACAAGCCGAAGCATGCAGTCTGTGTGACACGTTGTGTCAAACTGAGAGTTTCGTCTTAATGTGACGGTTAGTTGGGCTGAGCCAGGATCAGTCCGCGTGACATTGCTGTCCGTCTTGCAGCGATGTGCAGTTATACTTGCACCTTGCACAGTGGAGGGTGCAAATAAAAACGGTCGCCTGTCCGCCCATGAATGGCACTGCCTGGTGCAGATTATGCAGATGGCGCTCGCAGGGCTCCTTGGGCTCGTCTCTTTCCCTGAGGCTAATGACATAACTTTGCTAACTAAAATTAATAGTTATCCAATTACATGTTTTTTCCTTCCCTCTGCTACTTCCTTCGTCTCCCGTTTGGTAGTTTGCGCCATTTCGAGGATAATAATGGCTGAAAAGTTGAACGGGCTGTGTGTGTTTTGTTGCCGCGGCATGAAGTAAAACACTCCATCTCGTGATATTTATAAGAGCGTTAAGAAAAGGGGTTGAAAAATGCAGAGGCGTGTTCCTATTTTCTTCGTGGATGCCAGGCGTGGATGGGGGACTTACGGTGATGGTTGGAGCACGCTGCTGCTGTGGAGGTGCGGGGCCCGTGTGCAAAAACGAACAGCTGCTTTGTGAAGCCTCGTACCATTTTGTCTTATCCAGCTGTGAAGTGGGCTGAGCAGAGTCCGAGGGCACTCTGTGTGCAGCTGTGAAGTGGGCTGAGCAGAGTCCGAGGGCACTCTGTGCAGCTGTGAAGTGGGGCTGAACAGAGTCCGAGGGCGCTCTGTGCAGCTGTGAAGTGGGGCTGAACAGAGTCCGAGGGCGCTCTGTGTGCAGCTGTGGAGTGGGACTGAACAGAGTCCGAGGGCGCTCTGTGCAGCTGTGAAGTGGGGCTGAACAGAGTCCGAGGGCGCTCTGTGCAGCTGTGAAGTGGGGCTGAACAGAGTCCGAGGGCGCTCTGTGCAGCTAAGTGGAGCTGAACAGAGTCCGAGGGCGCTCTGTGCAGCTGTGAAGTGGGGCTGAACAGAGTCCGAGGGCGCTCTGTGCAGCTGTGAAGTGGGGCTGAACAGAGTCCGAGGGCGCTCTGTGCAGCTGTGAAGTGGGGCTGAACAGAGTCCGAGGGCGCTCTGTGCAGCTGTGAAGTGGAGCTGAACAGAGTCCGAGGGCGCTCTGTGCAGCTGTGAAGTGGGGCTGAACAGAGTCCGAGGGCGCTCTGTGCAGCTGTGAAGTGGAGCTGAACAGAGTCCGAGGGCGCTCTGTGTTCAGCTGTGAAGTGGGGATGAACAGAGTCCGAGGGCGCTCTGTGTGCAGCTGTAATTGTGGTGCTGTTTTGAGTCCTGGCGCCGCACAGCGGTGGGAGCGTCTGCAGGCTTGTTACAGTCACGTGACAGTGGCACGGTTTGTAATGTCTTCACACATCGCAACGAACAGTTGCACATATTAGCTTCTTACTTTCGCAATCCCTGCCGGCTTGTCACAACTCGAGAACCGATATACGGATTTTCATTAAATTTGGTAGTGTGGACTCTCACTAAACTCTGCAGACATGCAATTTTTGTGTACAGTCAGACAAAAATAAATGTGGACAGTACGGTTTGAAATTCGTGTACACCTCAGTATAAAGCATGGCCTTTATTATACTTCTTTTAACGAGACTCATCACTCAACAATTTTTTGCGGAAATTTCTCAGCTGGGGTCTATTGAAATCCGACTAAAACTATATAAACTACAGGCAAAATTACATTCGGTCCCGAATTTAGTATGGCTTCCACTGCACCGATGCTGCATCTTGCACTGGGCCATCTCAGACTGCCGCGCAGCGTCTCTTGTTTGCTTCTCAGACTATACAGCAACACCTACACAGTAAATAATTGATTTACGAAAGCGGCGTTCCTCTCGGTGCCTTAACAGCCGGCTGTAAGTGGGTCTTACAAATGCACTGCCATCTTGTTGTGCCGCTTCGCTGACAAAATAGAAAGGAGCTGGGTACGTGGATAAGCAGAAAAGGGCATGAATGGAATCAGATAACTGCCGGCCGGCTTTACTGTAGCAAAACGGAACAACAGTGATGCACGTAGTTGGGCGGAGATAAGGAGCCCACAGCGACCCTGACGGAGCCATCTGCAACTGCTGGCTTGGGCAGAGGAAAGAATTATTGCATGTGCCGAGGTTAGAGATAGGAGCTGTGCGCGGGAGTTGCAGTGCCGAACTGTGACCACCAGCCGCGTGCTTGTGACCTGAGTCAGCCTGACTTATATGGAAAGATTCAGTCCGTACCGCGCAGTAAACACACTCCGTCTCGGTTATAAAAACCAGCCAGTTAGTGCTGTATAGGGAAGTAATCGCTGTTTGTTCTGAGATCCACACAAAACACATAAATACACTGTGTGGGCAGAACGTAGAATTGTTGAATGTTAAACCTGGCGGTACATACAGTAACCACTGGGCTTTAAAGGGCTACACTCCGTACCGCGCAGTAAACACGCTCCGTCTCGGTTATAAAAATCAGCCAGTTAATGCTGTATAGGGAAATAATCGCTGTTTGTTCTGAGATCCACACAAAACACATAAATACACTGTGTGGGCAGAACGTAGAATTGTTGAATGTTAAACCTGGCGGTACGTACAGTAGCCACTGGGCTTTAGAGGGTTGAGGAATGCTGCTGTCTTTATGTGCGTACGAGGAGGGAGTTGATTTTGACAGTAGGCCTGCTGGAGCAAAATGTTTCCTGGTGGGTCTAAGTGAGCTGAGTCCGATACAACAGGAAGGACGGGGTTTGACGTGATACTGACGTTAATGGCAGAACGGAACGAAGACAAGACGTTTCGTTGCTGTAGGTGGGCGCTTTTGTTAGCGGCGTTGAACTGTTGGGGTGTTTGGTTAACGTTGGCGTACCAATGAAGGGAATAACGTAGCCGAGGGAATGCCAGACAGCACGATGTCAGGAAGGTACTTGGACCCAAGGAGGAGGAAGTTCGAGGAAGCCGGACACAGTTGCATAATGCAGAGGTTTCAGCTGAACTGCTGACGGAATGTTGTGTAGGGTGGGGTGTGCGGGGCGTGCCACACGTGTGGGGTAGCAAAGAAATGCGTGCAGTGTTTTGGTAGATAAACGTGAAGAAAATGCGCCTTAAAGATTTAGGGTGGAAAACCATGGCATAGATGAATCTGGCTGAGGGTAGGGACAAGTGGTTGGACCTTGTGAACGCGGTAATGAAACGTCGGGTGCCTTAAAATGCGAGGAACTTCTTGACTGACTGAGGAACTGTCAGCTTCTCAACTACGCTGCTGCATGAAGTTAATGTGATAAGTTAGTCGAAGTATATAATCTCGGGAGGCATAATTAACCGCGAATATTGCCCGGCCTCGATTTTAAGTTCGTAACACGTCTAGATGCGACTTCCCTTGAATTACAGTAATTTAGACACAATAATCACGCAGCATAGGCGTGTGTTGTTTCAGACAGTTGGCGCAAGTTTAGTGGAACTGTGCAGCTGAGTAGCTGAGCGTGCATTTCGCTCTTAGCAAGAAACGACTCGGCGCCTTAATAATTCTGACAAATCTAATGAGCCCGTGTGCTGGCAGTGCAGTTGGCACCTCAGCTAGTGGCTTCAACTTCGTAGAAACAGTGAAGCGTGTTCTGTGCCGTGCGCGTGACGCCTGCGTTTGTTTCACGGAAGCGTCATGTTTGTTGTCGGTGTGAAATGCTGAACATGTACAACATATGGTGTGGATTGTTTGAGCGGAGGGCACTCTTTTGGGGTTTGGCGCCGTGTTGTCTGGTGGAAATTTGCCAGTTTTACGCAAGAACCCTCTGCTTCCATCGTACAGCGAAAATGGAGACACCATCTTGCTCCGCAACGTCGGAAGTTCTGTACCAGACTACAGGTGTCATATCAGAGACGACAGACTGTGTTAAGGGGTGTCGGCTGAACCGAGATGGGTCAGGATGTGCTCAAGTGGCGGCATCCTGCAGGTGATGCTGGATGGACAGGGAAGGGGGTTCGATGCGGGTTGCGTTCTTAGAACAGAAAGTTGGAAGCACAGTGGTGTTTGTGTGTGTCGCCTGATCTGTCATGAAGAAACGCCGTATCTTGCCCACACAGTGAATTTTGTGGTTCGAATGCTTCTCAGCATAACCGGCGATTATTAACCGGTTTGTCTGCCTAATGGAGACGCGGTGTGTGTCAGATGAAGTTGCTAACAGTGTGTTCAGTTTGTGTGCTGCACCTAAAATTTCCTCTTCCGCCATCGCGAATCCGGCACAGCTGCTGCGGGCTCTGCACTGCCGTCTGTGGTGTCCCAATTGAAAGGCGTGGAGCCACCCGCATCTCTTAGGACCGCTTGAGACTGCTGCGCCGAAATCCTCGTACCGGCTGCTACCAGAACCAAAAATCAGACGTTACGTGTGGTTCTTACGACACGCCGGTTTGTCAGTTCATTTCTCCGTTTCCTTCTGTCGTGTAATGTCTGCACTGGGCTGCTTCGCAGTAATGTCGCGGTTCCACTGAGATAAAGCAAAGCCTGGCGTTGTCTAGCAAGTGCATTTTCAGAACTGTGCGCATGTCAGTGGCGCATTAACTGCTAATAATCGGTGACACTGCTAAAGACTATGACAGCGCCTGTTTGTCTCCAGTCTTCGTGAGCAGAATCAACATGCTGACGTCTGTTGGTGAAGCAGCGAGAGTGCAGCTGTGTAGCTGTGTAACGATCAAAATGTACGGAACTGTCATCTTGCTTGTTGTTTGCTTTGGCGGGGAAACTTAAAGGGAAGAAATAGGCTGACAGTGTTCGAGATGAGGGAGCTGAGGAAGATATATGGGGTTAAGAGGGATGAAGTAACAGGAGACTGGAGAAAAGTGCGTAATGAGGAGCTTCGTGGCCCGTACTCATCACCAAATATTATTCAGATGATGAAATCAAGGAGGATGAGATGGAAAGTGGGTACTAGAGAACGGCGTAGGGAGAGGTGGCGGGGCCGTTGTGAACACGGCAATGAACGTTCGGTTTCCACAAAATATGGGGTATATCTTGACTAGCTGAGGAACTGTTGGGTTCTCAAGAAGGACTCTTCTGTGTGAATGCAGGCAGACAGGGCATAGTTCTGTCTTCTGCTGCCAGCGTGCAGTTTCTGCTTTGCTGTCGCTGTGTGGTGCAGTAGGAGGGGCCGCCTGCAATCCGCGACACCAGCGTGTTTGCGTGGCTGCATATGTAAAAACATAATTTCCCCAGAGTGGCCCCGGCTGTGGCGGGGCGCAACTTAACACTATCGACAGGCCCGTGTATTCTGTAAGTTTGCAGACAGTGGTCCGTGGACCGCTTGTTGCTACATATTTCTTAGTATGAACTTGATACACGCTGGTTGAAGCAGTAACTTCACGATTGTCTGGGATGTGACACCGTGCAGTTTTGTAGAGACATGCCAACATTTCATGGGAACATAATGCCTCCATCTTCAGGGCAGCATTTTACCTGAAGATGGCAGCAGGAGATTATTATCAGACGATACCATTGCAGTGGGTTGAGGCACAGCGCTACAAGCCGGCAGGTCGCGGGTTGGATTCCCGATTGGAATTTTTCATTGACATAATCCTTCCGGCCGCACTATGGCCCTGGGGTCGACTCAGCCTCTAACAGAAATGAGTATGGGGGATATCTCCTGGGGAGGTAAAGGCGGCCGGTGTTTAGGGCTGACAACCTTACCACCTTCGTGTGCCGATTGTCTTGAAATCTGGGAGCCTCGACTTCCTGGAACCCTCAGGGCCCGTCCAGGCCTGTACATGGATTGCTTTACCTTTACCTTACCATTTACCAACCGACGCGACGTGAAATTCAATAAGACCGCAGCTGGAACAGTCACTGTTGTTGTGCTGAGTCCGCATTGATGTTGTACCGCCAGCATTTTTAACGTTCACAAATTCTAGTGTATTTGTGTGTTTTTATGGAACTCAGAACAAACAGCGATTATTTCCCTACACAGCATTAACTGGCTGGTTTTTATAACCGAGACGGAGTGTGTTTACTGCGCGGTACGGACTGTAGCCCTTTAAAGCCCAGTGGTTACTATATGTACCGCCAGGTTTAACATTCACAAATTCTACGTTCTGCCCACACAGTGTATTTATGTGTTTTGTGTGGATCTCAGAACAAACAGCGATTATTTCCCTATACAGCACTAGCTGGCTGGTTTGTATAACCCAGACGGAGTGTGTTTACTGTGCGGTACGAGCTGACTCTTTCAATACAGCCGACGTTCATTTCCATCTTTAAATGGCTATTGGAACAGCGACAGGTAGGTACAGTTACCGCAGGGCCTTGTGTAGTTAAAACACCCACAGCCGCCCATGCAGTCTGCAGTCTGTCCGGTTATGCAAACGGCCAGCCAGCCAGCCAGCCAGTCAGTCAGTGACAGTCTGGCGGCTGTGACGTTTTTTAATTCAATAAAACTCTGGGAGAGATCGCTGCTTTGAGCAGGATTTATAAGCCTTGTACTGGCAGACGAGCGGCAGCTTCCAGACGGCAAGACGCCAGCCAGATTGTAATGCGACTGCGGTGTCGTGCACCCGCATTGTTCTGTTCCTGAATCGCTTTCTGCCTCTGCTTAAATTTCTCCAAGATGGCGTGTTTTATTGCGATGCCGGTTTGGGCACTGAAATGCAAGACTTGACTACTGACACTGTACACACGAGCACTGCCTCTCTGGCATGCCCCTTTGTCTTTAAGTTCCTTCTTAATATTATGCTGTCGTGTCGACCGACCCAAACCTGACGTGTATAGTGCGTCCACATGTTGCGGGTGTGATGTGGGCTGTGCAGTCGTTGGTGAAGGACATGTGATTGTCCTCCAGCTGAGAACTCTTACCGCAAAGAAAACCAGTTCCTTCAGACGGGTAAAGAGGGGCGGATTTTTGGTGCGAGTTAAGCAGCACAGCATTTCGCCTTTATTTTGTAAAAATGGGACAACCCACTAAATGTCAATTTTCCAGGCGAAGCAAGAAGATGGCTCCGTTTTACATGTGACAAATGCTTTGAGATGTACGATAGGCCCCACCTCTCTTGGTTATTCTTGGAGATGGAGTTGTCATTTTTTACATATCATAGAGGACCATTGTTCAGTGGTGTACCAAATATAACTCATTATATGTCGAAGTGGCAGTTAGCCCCTTTTTACAAACCAGGGGCGATTTAGACATGCTTCGCAACAGACTGTTTGCTGCATTGGTGTCGGGAGTCGAATGAGCACAGGCAGTGGGGTGTTCCATATGTCGGACTGCTCCCCCCACACAGACCAGTCTCAGCTCTTCGTCTTCGGGGAGGGGAGCCGCTTGCTTTATTATAATTCCCTAAGTTTAATAAAAGTTTTAGAATTTTGCATTTTTGTGATGAAATAATTTTAATAAAATGGATTATCATGATTTTTCAGTGGAAGTTTATAACAGACGAGGCCGGGCTACAAATGACTGTGGGCGAACGCATGCGCAGGCAGGTAGCTGGTAGCCTGTGGTAATTATTTTCCTAACACGACTTTAATTATCTTACCTCACGGATAGAAATTTTATTGCAGCGTGAAATGTGTAGTTGTGTATTAGGTTGGTTCAATCGACATTTTTTCGCATGTATACTGTACATAGTTATACATTATGGACTAGTTCGTCTGAGATGATAAGTGTGTGTTGATTCTGTCCCTGACCCGACTTTGTCGTACATCACAGTTTGAAGTTTCATCGCAGTATGACATTTATAATTCTGTATTAGATTGATTAGTGGGCATCTCTTCGTACGTACGCTGTGGACGTATGGGCTCATACGTAATGGAATAGTTACGTCAGACGTGATGAATGCATGTTGTCCGTACGCTGTCACCTTACCAGAGATCCTCAGTTTATTTGCGCCATAACTCTCCAGTCCGTTAGTTTAATAAGTTAGAACGCTTTATTTCCGAAGTTTGCTGGTGCAATTTTTCTGCTGTTTTCCACTAAGGCCCTGCCGTGTGCCTGATTTATCCGAATGCAAGGAGACATTTTTCTCTGCCAGCATTCGAATCCTTTAATACTTCTGACGAGAGATTTGAGTGCTCAGTTGGTGCTGCTTCCCAACCTTTATTACAGTTGTACATCAACCGCGTGTGTCAGATCGTTTTGTTCCTTAAATCTAACGGACTCTTTTTCAGATCAGCTTAAATAAGGATGCGTAACGGAGAACCAGTTGGCCCTTTTAAGCTCAGTGCTTACTATATGTACCACCAGGTTTAACATTCACAAATTCTACGTTCTGCCCACACAGTGTATTTATGTGTTTTGTGTGGATCTCAGAACAAACAGCGATTATTTCCCTATGCAGCATTAACTGGCTGGTTTGTATAACCGAGACGGAGTGTGTTTACTGCGCGGTACGGACTGTAGCCCTTTAAAGCCCAGTGGTTACTATATGCACCGCCAGGTTTAACATTTAAGAAACTCCGTATGTTTTGTGTGTGATTGTTAAAACAAGCAGTCATTCCTCCCCTCCCAGTATTGACCAGTTACTGTTTCTGGTGGTTACAGACTTGTGTGTGAGGTACGAACTGCGTTTCTATATGTAAGGCAGATTAGTTTCAGCCTTCGGTGGGTCCGTTCGCTGGTTGTACGTGTGGCCGTAATTCTGTGTGGGGCACCGACATGGAGCGAGTGGTGTCACACAGTGCAGGCTGTCTGCAGATCGCGTGTCTGTGTGCGTTACTGAGTTCCAAAATTTATTTATTGTCCCGAATTCCCATTAGTTGCTAATAAAAACTGGGATGGGAGAAGTTTTCATGTGTGGATGATGTGTTGCTAAGGACACCGTATCAGGTGATGCGGTTATTTACCTTTGAATTGTGTGTTGAGCAGGAGGCGGCCGTGGGCTTATTTTATTCTACCATATTCGCATTTACGTGGAGGGTTTGAGGAAAACCACGAAGAGCCTCATTCAGGTTGATCGGTGTTCCGGTTGCGGTTCGAGTCGGGCACTTTCGGAACGCAAATCAGAAACGCTACAGTTGATGCAGACTTGCCCGATGTTGTCAGTTGTTCAATACATAGGCTGTTTATTATTTTACCCCCATCACAGCATATGTGTCGTACAGAAAGCCTCCATCCGCCGGGACATCTGGCGGCACCTGCGGTGGTCAGGCCGGCGATAAAAGATACGTGCTATACTTTGTGACTTGCATCACAGACAGTCTGTTTTGGATGCAGATATGCAGAGTGGCTGAGGGCAGGGCCCAGTGACATGGTCCTGTGAACACGGTGTTGAACCTTTGGGTTCCAGAAAAGGCGACACATTTCTTGACTGGCGTAAGGAGGCGCGGCCTCATCAGGCAATTCCAGACGAACATCTTTATGTAATTTTGCGAGTGTGCGCTGTGTGGCGTGACTGTTAGGCTGCGTACGCTGGGTGTGAGTGCCTTCTAGATGGAGCAGTAAAGTGCTTCAAAACTTCTGTGTTCAGACTACACGGCGTCATACCCCGCAAGATCAGAATAGGATTGCAATATTGAATTCTTTGTTCTTGTGGTTTGCAGCGAAAATAATGCGCTCCCCCTGTAAAGAAGAAATTGAATTAGGCGCTGTTCTGCGTTGCACATCCGAATTCACTGCTCTTGGGCCTCGCATCTTTCATCTTCCTGTTGATTTGTAATTCTTGTTTGTTAGAGAGTCGGTCTCTGTTTACTGCGAGAACATATTCTGCAATGTTGGTGACTTGCCTCAGGGACAAACTTGTGTTCCAAGACTTTACTTTAAAATCCCAACAACGGACAGCACTATGTGCAGCGCAGTGCTTGAGAAGCTGGTAGTTTCTCAGCTGTTAAGCCACTTCCACGTATTTTTACAGCCCTGAGGATTATTACCGTGTTCACAGATGCCGCTTTTGGTCCCTCTCCTGAGCCAGTTTAATCCAACTTACACCCAGACTTCTTGGTTCATTCGAAATTATTCGTGCATGCGAGAGGCCGTCATTTCATCACTTCCTGTTTTTTAACCGTGAAAAGCTGTTTGCTCCCTCAGGGCAGTCCCCAGCCTGGAAAGCTGGAAGTGACGGTGGCTGTTACTGTGCACTGACAGGACCAGGAAGTGACGGTGGCTGTTACTGTGCACTGACAGGACCGGGAAGTGACGGTGGCTGTTACTGTGCACTGACAGGACCAGGAAGTGACGGTGGCTGTTACTGTGCATTAATTGAAAATGATAAAAATGTGACGTTACACTGTGACTTTTTGCCAGTACAGTAACTAGCAGTGTGTAGTTTTGGCTATGTGACGGTTTTGTTAATACTGTAAGTAGGGAATTCAAAATTACGAGACGGGTGGCCTGCAATAGCGAAGTTCGTACCAAATTCCATGAAAATCTGTCTCTGTCAGTTCAAAACTTGGAAGGGGTGTAGACACCCGTAAATGCAGACAGACTGCGTAGTGATATCACTCAGAATCATAAAGCACAGTGGTCACTTTGTACCGCCTACTGTAACATGCGGAACTCTACGTTCTGCCCACATAGCACATTTGTGTGTTTGTGTGATTCGCACAGCACAGAGCGGTTGCTTCCATAACGACATTAGCTGACTGGTCTTGGGATTGGGGTTGGTGTGTGTTTACTGTGAGGTAAGTACTGACTCTTCATATGTTTATATGAAACTTATGCTTCAAGGGCTATGTCGGTCTCAGGTTGTTAGTTGCCGGCCTCTCACCTTGGTGCCAGTTTTGGGGCCCGGGTCAGTCCGTGTGAGATTTGTGGTGGAAAAAGTGGCAGTGGGATGCGGGGTTGTGCACATTCTTCTTCATCTACAAAGCTGCTCGTAGAGAAGGAGAGGCTGTCGAGGTGTGGGAAGCTTCAGATGAAGCAGTGCTCTTGGCGGTGTCGGAGATCGTCGGACAGTAAAGTGCTTCGGCGTTGTTTTTGTGCTTCAAAAGTTAAAGCGTGAAAGTAGGCCGAGAATCCTTCCGTAAATGTGCGTGCGTGCGTGCGTGCGTGCGTGCGTGCGCGCCTTCTCTGACGTAATGAGAGGGGTCAGAGGGAACGACGTTATGTTAACTGCCAGGTTCCACGTCACAAATCAAACTGTTTGTGCAAGTTATCGACTTTGTTAATCCAAAACTGTGGTAGCATCACTGTTCCTGGGCGTCACACCGGTGATTTACGGAAATGGGCCAACATAACAAAGAAACTTCTTGAGCAAGAGGAGAGGAAGAAATGTGGTTAAGTGCAAAGTTCGGGGAGAAGAAACCGTAAATACTTGCCGTGTTATGGGTACGGGCCAGAGGATATGGAGAGATGCCCCTGCCTGGGAAGTTGCAGTTAGAGTGGGGCTGCTGCAGTGGCTGGCTGCTGCTGTGGTGTGTATTGGTTGATATTTTGTGCTGAAAGGCGGGCCGGGCTGTTGTGAAGGCGGCAGTTAACTTTCGGGGTCCGTTGAACGTGGGCAGTTTGCTGACAAAGCGGCTACCAGCTTTTGTGTTTACAGTCAGTGGCAACAGCGAATCAGTTTTTCCTCAGTACAGTTAGAAATCGAGTAGTTTGAGTAATTCATATCAACTAGCTTGTTTTAGTTCATTCCTCAGTCCATTTCAATCTGTAAGATTGCCCCGTTCACTTAACATCCTTAACGTTTTTCGATACTGTTCAGCTAAAGCCGGGCCAGCTCGATCAAGATTTTGCGTGGTTTTCCTCTGTCATAGGCCAAATGCTGAGTTGTTAACCGCATTACACGTGGCGCTGTATGACTCTCGGCCTTCGCAACGCAACTTTTGCTCCGCTGCAGGATCTGACGTTCTCACAGCCGCGTTGCTAGAGATGCAGGTCTTCTGGAACGTGACGCAGTGTCGACTGGTAAACACTGCCGACTTTAGGAGGAACGCAGTGCTTTTGTCTTCAGGGCCAGACAGCCCTAAGGGAGCCAGTCGACCCGGCCTCACATTTGGTGAGACTCGGGTGTGTGTCGGAACTGCATCGCGGTACAGCCCTCTGGTGCATGCTCCATCCACTTCTCGTCGTTCGACTTTCTTCACTTCTCACCGCTGTGCCTTATCACAAGGACGAGCGAGTACTGTCCTGGAAACCGTCATCGCCGTTATATTTTAGCCTCCCCTCGTAGTAAATGTGCCTGCCACTGTGCCCCAGTTCCATCTTCTACTCTTTTCAGACGTCAAAATTCTAATGTGAGCACAGTTTGTGACGCAGCGTGAGGAAGCCACTGCCTGACTGCAGGACTGAACGCTTCTGTGGTTCGGTGTTGGTGTTGCAGTGAGAAGCACCACAACAGATCGCAGGCTTATTGCTGAAGTGCAAAGCGGTGTATGTCGGACCTGTTATGCAGGGTGGGGCACGGGCTGAACTCGAAATGCTGTAGCACTCGAGTTACCTTCGTTTGAACACGGAGACAGGCACTGTTGCGTAATAACACGCACCGACTCGCCACTCTTGTCTCTATTGTCTCTATGCCCCACTGGCGTTAATTCTGAAAAAGTCACGTCCTACACCTTTAAATTAAAATAATTGAATAAATTTTGAAATTCACCTGAATTTTTCCTCGTCCTTTTCGTTTAGTGATGCTCTTACTCGTCAGGTTGTGTTCCACCGGGGTCTGCTGTCTGATTAGACTGTCTCACCTGACGTCGTGTCCAGTGTCCACTTGCTCGTACTCAGTGTTTCGACACCGGATTGTGTTGCCAAACGGCTGCCATCTCATCTGCTCCACTTCGTCTTCGGCACAGACGATGTGCATTGCGTCAGGAAGATGGAACACACACGTTACGTCACTTGTTCCCTGTTTGTTTTTGTTCGAGTACTTCTGATGGCTGCACAGTCGTGTTATTGCTATTAACACCGCACGTTGTGCTGTTGTACGGCAGAGGAACTCGGTTGTGCCCCATTCTTTCGACATCAGTCGTTGTTCTGCTTTTGAACTTAAAAGAGGAAACAAGTTGCTCGACAACGATGCACTTTCCCATCCCGAGGCTGTCTGGCCGTCTGCTGCACTCTCAGTTCTGCCTGACGACAGACGCGTTTCCGCTAAACGCTACAAGCAATGTCACTGTGTGGCAGACAAGAATATTACAAACTTTTTCGTACAAACATAAAACTTCAGAAAGTTTTCGAATTGTGCCCTCCAACGTTCGTGTACATAATCTTCCGCCGTGTAGATGTCCGCATTGTTTCCATGTAAAATGTTTCAAGACAACAAAAGAAAATACAGTCTAACTGCAATTGTCCGGATTAATTGGGGCCCGCGAGGCGTCCGGATATGCAGAGGATCCGGATAACTGGATTTTTCTTTGAAAATAGGCTACGTTGGCAGTTTAAAGGGAAAAAATTTGTACAAACGGCCGTTTTAGGCTGCATGTTTATTTAAGTACAAATAAAACATTAAGCTTTGATAATTTATCAATATTTAGTAATTAATAATTTGGGCACCCCTGTGGCTGTTACTGTTTGCGGTATGTGCCTGCGTCTAAACCTTCCTACCGCGCCTGGTTTGAAGTTCTACACAGCCATAACACTTTACAGTACTGCACTCGATCCGATAACCGGTAATGTCAAGGCAAAGTAGTTTTGTAGAATTCTCGACAAAGTTGCCTGAAGGGCCAATCCGATCCGGATAATTGGTGATCCGGATAACCAGCGTCCGGATAATTGGAGTTATACTGTAATAGCAAAGAAGTGCGGTCTTATGTGTTCGTTATACCCGTCAAAGAGCTGAGGAAGTAAGTAACGCACGGCTGCGACTCGTATCAACATGTGATCCCGTGTCCTGCAGATGGAGGCAGCACCTTTCTGCCAAACTACACGACGCCATATTCCAGAAGACCGAAAACTTGACAGTTGCAGTGGCTGTTAAGAAACACGATGGTACAAGTTGGAAACGAAAGTAATGGGTCCTTCGAAACGTCGGCAGCTTGGGCGCTCTGCGTTAAATGCGCGACGTGTGTCGTGTGCTATAGTGAAACAAGGTGCATGGGGGAGGGGGAACGGCGAACGGCTGTTGTGAACACGTTAATGAACATGCGGCTTGCATGAAATGCGAGGTTTTTGACTAGCTAAGTGAGTTTGACTCCTCAAAAAGACTTTGCTCCTTAGTTATATACGATAAGTTAGGAAATGTGCGCATAGGGCGACAGTTCTGGAGCCTTCGCCTGTCTTACGAAATTTCGAAACCTTTGTATAATGATCTCCAATATAATTTAACCAAACCCGTTTGACTCCTTGCGTTGTGGGGGGTGGCGCTGCACCAATACACGCAGAGCGTTCAAATTAACACGCAGTGCCTTGCACAGTGTCCATGACATCTTGCCGTTCTGTCAGTGTTCGGTCAGCAGCCGTGTGTTGCACAGGGTGGCCGATGTGCGGCGCCGCTGCGGTACGTGATAAAAAATTGATCAACCGGACTGGCGCAGTACATAAAACGCGTGGTTTGTGAGCGAGGTCACACCCCGTAATTATCTTCGTCATGCTTATTATCGGTGGTATTTTCCATCTGTATTTTGGTCTTATAAAGTGTGGAAAATCCATTTACTTGTTACTGTATTCAACTAGTTTACCAGACGTTTCATTCGAGTGTTCTCGAATTTTAGCACAAGTGCGAGTAATCAAGCTGTACTCAGATGCTGGAACAGTGACAGCGCGTTGAGTCATGAACACTTGAAAGTACATTCGCGATACGCACTACAGAGGGCGAGTTCTGTCGCACGACAGAATATGCACGAAACTGTAATGAAAGTGTTACTGAACAGCTGAAGTTGGGTGTTTTTTTGCTTCATGAGATATGGCACTTCTCCTCCGTGAAAAATGACGGGTTTCGGCGATGTATAGAATAAAATAATTTCATGACAGTGCTGTAATGACTTCGTCAGTCATCAGGAATGAAGAAACGCCAGGTCAAAGAGGCGGTGCCTCAGCGCGTGACTGTGACGTTACCCTGTCATATGAGCCGCCAGTGTCTCAAATATTCAGAAACTTCTGGTTATGTAACGTAGTGACTGCTTGTAGCAGAGTCCTGCTGTAGAAGCTGACAGTTCCTCAGCTAGTCAAGAAATTCCCCGCATTTTATGGAACCTAAAATTCCATGACCGTGTTCACAAGAGCCCGCCACTTGTTCACATCCGCAGCCACATTAATCCACTCCCCGCCCTGTTAGCGTGTTTCTGTAAGACCCGTTTTATTAGTGTCATTCCATCTACGCCTGGGTGTTCCAAGTGGTCTCGTCCCTTCAGGTTTTCCCACAAAAACCCTTTATGCGTAGTGCCACGTGCCTTGCCTGTATAATTCTTTTTGATTTGGTCACCCCTATCATATTCGGTGAGAAGTTCAAATATTGATAACCTTTTCCAGCAATAAGCAGTTTCCAGCACACTTCCAGAGGATCGGGCGCTTTCGGTATTTATTAATAAAAATAATCACAATCAAGCTGAAGTTTGCTGCTTCATACAGTCAGCAAGCACTGGAGCAGCCGTGCTGCCGCAGCTGCAGCTTGCTCCAACAGTCAGATGTTGAAGTTCCGGTATTGACGGAAAGTCATGCTCAAAGTTAAAACGGTCCTTTTTTTATTTGTTGAGCAACGCAATGCTACGCTTAACATTCGGAACGCATGATGCGTTCAGCTTCACGCTGCGGCCGCCTTGTACCCATGTAAGAGCCCCTTGGAGCCAGTCTGCAGGCTTTGGAGAAGATGCAATACTGCTCGTGACCGGAAACGAACACCGACGTTTCCGTCTGCCGGCCGGTCGCTGTACTGGAGATTAGTCAGCTGCTTTGTCAGCCGGCTGCTGGTATTGCTAGACAGGGTCAGCTTGTGTTGCTGCAGGATGGGGCTGCAAGTGCAAAGGAATGCGATTACGGGCAGCGACGGAATGTGGAGCGGAAAGGAATCTGAGGATGTAAGGACAAAGCACGAAGGACGTCTTTTATCTGTGTAAAGAAATGGTGTAAGCTACAGTGATTGAGGACAGCAACACAAACTCTCCTTCTCCTCCCGCCTTTCCCCTTTTCAGTTCTGTTATTGCTGGAGAATCTTTTGTTTCCTTAGAATTTTAGTAGTTTGTTACTGGAGTGCGGCCAGTCGAACCGTGCGGGGCGGAGTCCGGCAGTGGTTACTTCATGTACCGCCGGTTTTAACATTCATACAAACACTGTATGCAGAATGTATTAGTGTGTTTTGTGTGGATCTCAGAATAAACAGCGATTATTTCCCTATACAGCATTACCTGACTGGTTTTTATAACCGAGACGGAGTGTTTACTGCGCGGTACGGATTGAACCTTTACATATAATTCTGTTTGATCCCAGTCTTTAAAAGGTTAATTTTGGGAGGTTGTAACGTGTTGTAGTCCTTCAGAACACACTGGTTATTATATGTACCACCTGTTGTGTGATTAAGAGGCGCAGAATATTGTTCATAGAGTGTTTTGATGCATTGTGAAGCTATGTGAAGCAATCCCTGTACAGGCCTTGACAGGCCCTTAGGGCTGCAGGAGGTTGAGGCTCAGAATCTCAAAACATTTGCTACATGAAGGTGGTAGGGTTGTCAGCCCTACGCACCGGCCTCCTTTACCCCCCAGGAGATATCCCCCATACTCATTTCTGTTAGAGGCTCAGTCGACCCCAGGGCCGTAGTGCGGCCGGAAGGATTATGTCAATGACCCCATTGGGAATCGAACCTTCGACCTTGTAGCGCAGTGCGCCATCCCTTAGGCCATTTCGTGCGATAAAGAGCCATTGTTTCCCTAAACAGCGTTAAGCGGCTGCAGTGTAATTGTGCTGTACGAACTGAATGTTGAAATGCTGTTTGTGTCAAGATTCAGCAGTTCTGCAATATGAGGCCGTGTTGACATTTCAAAGAAGCGTAGTGTCTCTGTCGGCAACTTTACCAGTGCACACGGTGCAACATCCAGAAGACTGGGACATTCATCAACCGCTGTGATGGCCTTAAATCTCGCATCATTCAGAATCATTCCAGGCTTTAAGGCGTTAGGAGAGACCATCAGCCGTTCGTATAGCCCCAAAGCTGTTGGGGTAATGCTTGCGAATAAGAAGCCTTCCTTGCCGGGGAGAGGCTAGTAGCTGGAGATGGTGCGGTCGTAAAGTGTGACGGGCGAAGGGAGTGGGACAGTTCTGTGCAGTGGGTTTCGCACTGCAGTGCTGTGCGTGCGTGCGTGCGTGCTTGAAACAGCGTCCCGCCCGCGCACTCAGCACTGCTTTTACTCAGTGGCTTCTTCATAACAATACGTACGGTAGAGTGTCGTTGTTAGTCGCTGCTGTTCGTTAACTTATAGCACCAACACGTTTGTAATTGAGAACTCTTCTTTGGTTCCACGAACTTAAGAAATGCAAGTGCTAGAAACATGAAATAACCGCAAAAACCCCCAGACCATTAAAGTGTATGTTCAATAAAATACGAACACTGTGCGCAGTAAGCGGCTGGAGGAGGGGCCCATCCCATGCAGCACGAAAGCAGTCCAACTTAGTTAATAGCAGACAGCTTGTGCGAGTTGACAGTGATCTGCACAATGGCAAGAGAGTGGGGAAAGCCGGCTCACCGGTCACGCGGTCTTATCTCGATTCGTCGGAACCAGTCAGGAAAGGTCGAGGCGATGATGTGAAATGTGGGATCACGGAAGGTGGAGATCTCGAACATCGAGACTGTAATGTGTAAGCCCTTAGCTTTGAGATTCCCATTGGGCTCTTCCTGTCAAACTGTTAGCCAAGCAATCCCAAGCAGCAGTGCTTGACATTTGCTTAGCCTGTCCTAGAAATTTCCAGCCTTTACGGAAAGCGAATGTTCGTTGCCGCTTCAGGAACAGCTGCACTGTCACTGTATGTGTGTAACGTTTGTGCTGTGCGTGTTGCAGTTGCTCGCGCACTGCCTTTGCACTTCTGGCGTTCTGAAGTACCGACTGGATGTGCGCGATAATCTGCACGCTCTGTCTTACAACGCGGAGTGCGTTTGTGCGTTTGTACGTTTGTACTTGAAGTTTTTAGTAATCTTAGTTTTATTGAAGTGACAGCTAGTACATAGCTTTTATAATGAAATTTTACGTCAACTTGAACAGTTTGAGTATGTTTCTTGTTTCCGGTTATGCTGACTTCAAATGTTACACCGCGGTGTGCCTTAGGGGTCCGAAGCACCACAAACTGAGGCATGCCGTGTTTAAGCACAGTGGCGCCCAGTCATGTACCGCTGCTTTAACTTTCTGAATCTCTGCGCTTGCGTGTGCAGAGTGTATTTGTGTTTCCGATTGTTGTCCCAGCAGTAAGCCATTATTTCTCTGAACAACTGAAGCCAATTGATTTTTAGAAGGAAAACGGTATGTTTTCTGTACGGTACGACTTAAATTGTCAAACACTGCTAGAGCATAAAAAGGTTAAAATTTAACATTTTAGTGAGCCTTTCGCTTTTTCCCGACCGCAGTAAGAAGACTGCCTACGTATTTGAGTGCACTCAGACGTCACCGTGTTGTGAGCCGGACTGTACCTATGTATCCTGCGCCGTTCTTCTGCAAGAAGTGCTTGGTAAAGAAGTAACACAAAGAATGGCTGGAGAAGGTGCTAGAAGAAGCAGGCTCTTGTATGCAGGCAGTTTGAGTTGGGCAAGATCTCGAGATGGTTTATAGCGTGTGTAATAAAGAGTGAAATAAAAACGGGGCCCACACAGTTTAATTAAAAATCTACGGGGTGTGCACAGTGAGCGCGTTCGTATAATCTGCGAGGGTTTACTGCAACAGCGAAACAAGAGGTTTAGACCTCTGCGTGCCACTTTTCATCGTTTGGACGTTTCGTATGAAAGCTGAAGAACAAACGTGGTGATCACGGAAGGAGGTGTTTTGTCTTTAAATCGAGAGGTTTAAGTAAGCGGACTAAGAAAAATGAATTACAGAACTGAGAAGAAATTAAATAATCAAAAGTCGGGCATGCTGGGATGCGACGCCGTCTAATGTGGTGTAAATTTACAGACATTTCGGGCAGTGTGCCTTTTCCGCACTCAAGACTATGCCCATTGGCTCTCGTCAGGTCTTTTCTTTTCGTACGGAAAGGTAACTGCGCCCAGAAGGCGCTTGTGGCAGTGGAGATGTGCAGGGACACGCTGTAAATGGCCGCGACACAGGGCTACTTTGCTCCTGGAAACGTGCGAAGTGAGGCGCCTTTTGTCCCTTTCCCAGGCAAAGCCGAGACAAAACTCCGAAGCAGTTTTGAAAACTTACCAGCTGTTTTCTTGGCGACATTGTTGCAACTTCCAGGGTAAAATTTGATATTTGCAATCCGTGCTGAGATTGCTTAGTGGATTGAGTGGCGCTGCTTTACGACTGTCCTCGACGAAAGAGAACGCCTGTCGCCTTGCCTGCATGGCTAGGTACTCTGTCTCTACCATTCAGTCGTACATTGAAGTGTGTGGCCTCTCAAAACCTGTCAATGTATCTGTCACTGACCACTGGTCGCCATTTGTTAGACGTTGAATTTGTTCCAAGCCTCAGGCCTAATATTTGCCCAGCTTTGACCAGGTGGAACACAGCAGACAATAATAGCATTAACTCACATGCACAAGACACAGTTGCATTTCAGCACGATGTACTTTTAACTGGAGTACATCGGTTCATGGCCATGAACTTCTAACGGTCTGCCCCTCAGCGGCTGCACCACTGCCAGTGTCAAAGCTGTTGTCGCGAGTTGACTGCTGCAATGGCCCTGAAGCTGCTAGGTCCGCGCACCGTGTTACGTAGCACTGCTGTGCCGTACAGCAAAAGCGCTCCTACTGTGCCGTACACACCTAGATACCAATGCGGGTAATTACAAACTAAACTCTCAGACGAATACAGCCGTCTGTCAAATCCTTAACTCACACTAACCATCTGTAACACCGAGCGTGGTGCTTTCAGTGTGCGCTGCTGATGTGTGATTTAAATGTGCGGTTTATTTCCGGCATTGTTCGAAGCTGTAAGGCTAATGAACTGTGACGTATCAACACCACGTGCATCCAGTTCTCAAACAGTACCGTGCTTAGAGTAATTCTTGGACAACCATCGACAGTGATTTCGTCACAGTAAAATAAAGAGAAAAATTCATATAAAATGTGTCCGGAAGGGATTGATTTCTCAGTGTAATTGAAAGATTACATTCAACAGGGAACACCTTAACTGTGTTATATTTTACTTACGACCGACACAATACATTTCCCATACACCTTCTCTGTTTTAGCAAGTGTTGAGTTCTTACAGCTTACCAAGTCACAACTCACAACAGATGCTCCAAATGTCCACCTGAATCAATGCACGCACGGATACGTCTGATCATGGACTGTCGCACCCTTTCAGAGAACTGGGGCGCTTGCGAATGGTTTGACAGGCAACAAAACTGTGTTGGTGGAGCGTCTCTTCACTTTCATTTGCAGCTGAACGCACTGGCAGTCTTGAGGGTCCCCACAGATACAAATCTAAGGACTGAGGTCGGGCGGACGTGGGGGCTGTACCTTGAAAACTGTGTGTTCGCGGACACATATTGATACGAACTTTCTTCTTTGTTTTGGTGTGGCGAATTCACTGCTGAAATTTGTCCAAGCACTGTAGATACATCATTTCAGTAAACAAGGTTAAGTCTTTGGACCCTGTCTGACACGTGGTGTTTTCTGTGAGGTGGGAACTGATTGCGTATGATGTAGATGGGCTCGAGACTACATTGTTAGTGCTACGGTTATCAGAATGATAATCGTAGCGTTCCGGGTGCGTTCCGCGAGCTTTCAAACAGAGCAGTGCTTTGTGGGATGTCGGTGAGCACTGGACAGGGAAGTGCCTTCACGCTGTTCTGTGCAGCGGATCCTTACGCCACTCTCGCAGAAGCTTCAGGACGCCGCAGCGCGAACTGTGCCCCGCCCACGTGCTATGCAGGCAAACGCTTGCCTGGAGAAAACATTTCAGATTTCACAACTAATGATATCCAGCGTTTGTTTTATTAAAACCGCTCCTGCAGCACTCTCTTCACGCACTTCCGAGTGCCCCTTCTCCTCCAAAGGTGGGGTCGCCATGGACGCACTCAGTTCGTTTGGCGGCACGGGACTGTAGCCAGGGCAGCGGCATTGGCACAGATGATTGAACGTATCTGTGGAAACGAACTGGCAGAAAGAGACGTGTGAAAGGGACTGTCACGTGATGACCCATCCGTTGCTGCTTGCCGGTTCTGAACTCAACTGTTTCTACTCCTGGGAGTCTTGATTCACAGATTTTCGATTTAAAGTATTTGGGTCCGCGCTGTACATTTAATGTGTACTGTTATGGGAAATGTAAGGGGCAGTTCGCAGGAGCACGCCGGTAAAGTGCTGATAAACATGTTTAATCTTGCAGTCATCGTGTATAAATAAACGTGTGTCCAGTTCAGAAGGTTCCTGATGTGTTGGCCGTCATGTATCGATTTTTGTATAAAATCCTCGCTGCCAGAGTCGCCCATTCCCCTGTAGGAAGCTGCGATGGGCAGGGTATGTAGCTAGAGAGGATAGGCCTATTACGTAAGGAGAAACTTAGTCGTTTCTACAGGTCACCTGGTGTTGTTAGGGTAGGGAAGTGTGGGTTACGATGGGCTGGGTATGTAGCTAGTATGGGGAGAGATACGGTGCATGCGGATATTTGGTGGGCTGCCGTTTTGGAAGGCGACGTTATGAGAAATTGCGTTGAATCTTAGTGAGACACTTGCTGGGCACTGACAGTGGGTGGATTGGTACAGCTGGCTCAGGATCATGCCCGCTGCTGAACTGCCTGCCACACTCAGTTTCTCACTGTTACGCTGTTCTGCTGTATGCCCGCTACCACGGCCCCCGTGCGTGATCACGTGGATGTATTCTGTTGTCTGTCGTCTTACTGCATCGTGATTATACCCAGGCAACTGTCGTACACAGTAATATCGCGCAGTAAGTTTGTTACTTTCCACCTCACCTCCTGTAATTGTGGTGGAACTGTGGGACCGCGTTATGGGGAGCGGCAGTTCCTTGAAAGCAATTGATGTGACGAGTTGATCATTGACAAATCCAGCAGTTGTGCAGCCAGGCGCCTCCCCCCAGCCCCGCAAGTCCCGCAGCATAGTCACATAATGGTCTGTAAAGTGCCTAGCCCGATGTTCTCTCAAACGACTGCCGGTAAATCAAAAGAACAAAGTCTGCCGCAGTTTCTGGTATTAAGGCCGCCGGGCTGCTGGAGGAGAGGAACTGCCTTGTGTTTGCTTGTCACTGGGTCAGACGGAGCAACTGCGTGGAGCCTGCAGTTCCTCTAGAATGGAAGCACTCAGTTCGTACCGCGCAGTAAGACACTCCGTCCTGCATACAAACACCGGGCAGTTAACTAGCTTATTCAGACAATCATTTCACGAGTATGTCAAAAGCAGGCGGTAGGCCTTGCATATAGCAGTAACCACAGCGCCGTACAGATGTAGCCTCTTCCTCAGCGAATCAGACTATGCCAGGTTACAGTCAGAACCATCGCCAGTGCGGTTCGACGCTTCCTTCTAAACTTCATGGTTGACGCCGAGGGCCAAGACCTGCTGCGGCCCTGTAAATCACTTGGTTCTCTCAGTTCGATAATAGAACCACAGAATTTGAAGACGAAATCCTCAAGACGCGTCGGTTTTGGTTTTTCAGTGGTTGATGGTTTTGCACAGACGGACGTAATGCTAGACGTTCGTCTGTTGCCGCTGGAAGAGAAGGGCTATGCATGTAGCACGCATAGGAATTGTGGAACTTATAGTAAATTTTAACCGGCGGTACTAATGGGAACCACTTGTAACAGCTAGACCTTAGACAGGAAGATAATATTAAAATCGATTTGAGGATGTGGACTGGATTCATCTGGCTTATGTGGGCTGGTGTGTCCCGTGAGGAATTGCGTATCCAGCCGAGTGCCCACCGGTTTGCTCCGCGCAGGCCCATTGCTGCCCTGTGTGGCCGTGTTATGTACGGCCTTGGCTGTAACGCCGCATGCCGTATGTAGTTCTTGCTTTCGATTACGCCGTGTAGTCTGGTAGATACGAAGCAGTGTCACCTGACAAATGTGTGCGTGTGTGTACCGGTACTGTGGAGGCACCAGGTGCACCGCTGTGTGGTTCACCTTCAAGCAGGACCGCGTTTACCTCCATCGGAAGCACTGAATAGGTACAATTGCAGTTGCTGTTAGTGTTAATGTAGTGGTGGCGGCGCTGCTGCGTCCCGAACTCCCGCGAAGTGCCTCGTGCTATTCAGCACGGTTTGTTATGGTGATATTCGCACTGTCGTCGTCATATGTTGCTGAGACGAGGTAAAGGTAAAGGTAAAGTTGTCACTGTACGTGCGATGAAGGCATGTAGATGCGTGCAGGTGTAGCTGCATTTTTAATGTCCGCAGTAGGTGGGGGTGCATGGTCAGATTGACGCCCCGGCCGGTTCACTCGCGGGGAAACAACCCATGGCACCCACTGAATACAATGCTGATTGCATCCCATAGCCGGTCTGGACTTCAGGGGATGAGAAATCTTTTGTCCCTGCCTGTAGTCTAGTCCCGGCCCTCCAGCCCGTAGTCTGGCATCCTTGTGCAAGACGAGCTGATTGTGCGGGCGGGAAGACGTGACGACACTGACGCACCCTGCGTCATACAGCCGCTAACTAACTCACACTTACCCGATGGAGCTGCATCGATCAACTGAATCGTCTGTAAGGCCGCGTGGCAATGTCCATTTCTCGAAAGTTGCTGAGTTTGGCGTGGTGAATGGTCTCTAGGCGTCCTCTCCTCCCTACTCTTCGGGCTCCCTGGGGCATATCCCAGCCAAACCCGTCGTCAGTGTACCTTATTCGGGACACGTTCGTCGCTGCGTGCGTGGCCCGCACCGATTGAAAAAGAAAGGGAGAAGCAGAGAGACGGGGCGACTCAGCCAACGGCTTCGGTGCGACTCGCGTTCGAATGCTCGCAGGCGCCGTTGCGTATTTAATCTGGTCTGACGTATGGCCGGTCGGAACGGCACAGATACTTTGCGGGTGTTGGGCCGTATGGGGGTGGAGGGGGCGGTGGAGGGCTGAAATGGCCTGTCATTTTGTAACAAATGTGAGTCATGAGTGAATGGAGGGGAGCAATCAAAATGCACGATAACGTTTGGGTCTCCATCTTGAAACTATTGCCAGGACATTTGATACACCAGTGTTACTGTTTATTTTCATTTTTCAGGCACTGGAGCAGTGCCTGAAAATTTACGAGTTCTTGCAACCAACCCTCGTCGTGTTCTCTTGCTTGTAGTTCGGTGCTTGTGACGGTGCAGACGTGTTGTTCGGGTGATCACATCAAGGAAAACGAAATGGAATGAGACGGGCGGGGCGTGTGGTACATATGCAGGTTTTTGGTGCGGAAACCTGAATGAAATAGACCTCTTTGAAGTGTTAGGCTTAGATATAAGTATAATATTAAAATTGATTTTGAAGGGACAAGGTGGAGGCATGGGCTGGGTTGATCTGGCGGGCTGTCGTGAGCACGGTAATGAACTTCAGGGTTCCATAAAATGTAGGGAGCTTCTTGACGAGTTGAGGAACTATTTGCTTTTGAAGGAGGAGTCCGCCCAGTTAGTTAGTTCCTGTGGCAGTGAAGGGTGGGGGGTGCGTGGCAGCAGGCTTGAAGGTTTGGGCGGAACGAAGGATCGCTGCTCACTTGTGGTGCGGGCAGGTCAACACGTAAGGGCACCCGGGTGTGTTGCGGTGTGTGGTGAGCACGGTGCACCTGGGCAGAACGGGACTGCTAACTGCCGTAGCCCGTATTTTGGTTGCTGCAGCACTGGCACCGTACGCCTGCCTTATAAGGCAGTAGGGTCCCCGTGTCCAATTAAACACCGCACCATGGAGACGCTAGTCTTGACAGGCGGTGCCGTGGCTCAGACGGTTAGTCGCCAGCTTCTGACTGGGGAGACTCGGGTTCGATCCTGGGATTGTGGGTTCGAATCCCGCCGGGGCATGGCTGTTTGCGTTGTGTTTGTTGTATAAGGACAATAATATGGAACATAAGTGCCGTGAAGAAGGAGGGAAGGATTCAAAGGTACAAAATGGGCCGAAGGAACAAACAGAACGAGAAAAAAATCCCAGGTCAGGCGGAATGAGATTTTTGGTGGACAAACTGGCGTTGAGACAGGTTTATGTCCGAGTGCTGCAGTGTTTCCGGTCGGTATCTTCCCACCGGTGCTCCATATTCATTCATTCATCTGACACCCACGTCTATAATTCAATACTTGCCATCGTCGTTAACACAACTTTGATACTAGATACGGATGGTGGTCAGCTTCACGCCCCGGCCGCTTTAGCCAGGTACGCTTGGGCTAGGACGTGGGCTGAGCCCTGTGTGCGCTGACATCGGGAATGGGACGCGTTTCCCGGTCTTTGTGAGTGTAACTAATGCAACACTAAGGGTGCAAGTTGAGACACGATCGGATGTTGAAAAGTTGTTGCAAGTAATTAATGGAGTTTTCTGAGTTGCGAACTGCGTCTTAACCCGCTGAAGATTTAAACTAACTTGCGTTACGTGTGTACTTCCCAGTCCGTACCGCACAGTGAACACTGCATCTCGGTTATACAAACCAGTCAGTTAATGCTGTATAGGGAAATAATCGCTGTTTGTTCTGAGATCCACACAAAACACATAAATACACTGTGTGGGCAGAACGTAGAATTGTTGAGTGTTAAACCTGGCGGTACATATAGTAACCACTGGGCTTTAAAGGGCTACAGTCCGTACCGCGCAGTAAACACACTCCGTCTCGGTTACAAAAACCAGTCAGTGAATGCTGTATAGGGAAATAATCGCTGTTTGTTCTGAGATCCACACAAAACACATAAATACACTGTGTGGGCAGAACGTAGAATTGTTGAATGTTAAACCTGGCGGTACATAAAGTAACCACTGGGCTTTAAAGGGCTACACTCCGTACCGCGCAGTAAACACACTGCATCTCGGTTATTAAAACCAGTCAGTTAATGCTGTATAGGGAAATAATCGCTGTTTGTTCTGAGATCCACACAAACACATAAACACACTGTGTGGGCAGAATGCAGAATTGTTGAATGTTAAACCTGGCGGTGCATAAAGTGACCACTGGGCTTTAAAGGGCTACAGTCCGTACCGCGCAGTAAACACACTGCATCTCGGTTATTAAAACCAGTCAGTTAATGCTGTATAGGGAAATAATCGCTGTTTGTTCTGAGATCCACACAAAACACATAAATACACTGTGTGGGCAGAACGTAGAATTGTTGAGTGTTAAACCTGGCGGTACATATAGTAACCACTGGGCTTTAAAGGGCTACAGTCCGTACCGCGCAGTAAACACACTCCGTCTCGGTTACAAAAACCAGTCAGTGAATGCTGTATAGGGAAATAATCGCTGTTTGTTCTGAGATCCACGCAAAACACATAAATACACTGTGTGGGCAGAACGTGGAATTTGTGAATGTTAAACCTGGCGGTAAAGATAAGGTAAAGGTAAACTTGATTGACGCCGTGAAGGCATACAGGGGCGGTGGAGGTATAGCTCCTGTCTTCCTTAACCTCGCGTTTTATGGAGGTGAGGGATCAACTTGACACTGCAGCCACTTTACCTTACCCGTGGTACCCATTAAACAGGAGACTGGGGGGCCCCCAGGGCCGGTCTGGACATTTTGGAGAAGCGAAAAATCTCTTGTCCCTACGAGGATAATCCAGCCCGTAGCCTAGTCACTAAACTGACTGAGCTTCTCTGGCCCGGCCCCAAATCAGGCAGTACCTGCAGCAAGTAGTGGGCCTTGGCATGTTACTGCGGGTTACAGAGGTGCGAGTCTGCATTCTCATAGCGCGCTTTTCGCCAGCTTGTGTTTGCTCTTCGCACTGCCGCCGCTCGCGTCTCATGCGTCGTTTCCCAAGTGAAATCCCCCAGTTGCGAAGCATCCAGTTTGTGTCAGAGCTGCTAATTGGGTCCGTTCTTAGCTCCACTCGCCACTCCAGTACATTTCGTCGGTCAACACCGTCCCTGACTCGCCCTTTGCCTGTCACAGCGGATGAAGTTACAGCACTGCTTAGCCAGCCTGCTTGAAATGTGCCACAGTTCGTGGCATGAGGTGGCTGAACGCGAGGCGTCAGGCCGTCACAGCGGCGTTGATGAAGTCTCGCGGGTATGTCGCCGTTTCGACTGGTAAATTGTTGAATTCGTGCTGAAAATAGGAGTCGTCGCCCGACGTTACGTATCGCCCTACATGGTCTGACTGTGATTTGGAGCTGACGCTCCCCTTCGTAGCATTCAGAGTGGCAGACAGTAGCGCTGCTGTGTGTCATTGCAGATTCCCACGGCATGATTAGTAATAAAGCAGTATTATGGTGTGTGACGCCGTGTAGTTTGGTACGAGTACACGGTGCCTAACGTGAAGGTGAGAGCATCAGGTTCCTCCGAAACGGTGCAATCCATGAAACTACACGTCGTCACATCCGGGAATATTGTGTTCACCAAGAGCACTCAAAGACCGTTCCTTCCCGCCATTTTCTGTGCCTGAATGTCAAATTAGTGAAGGGTTAGGTAACTGCAGTCCCGTCACACTTGTCTTTTGTTCGTCCAGATTCGCCATAGTTCACTCTGCCTTCCAGCCATTGTCTGCTTTACTGCCGGATCTTTCCCATGTATCTTTCTCATAACCACACAGCCACGTTTTCTGTTCCTGATGTAACGCCCGCGTTGTGCAAGCGCTGAACAGTGCCTTGCACTGTAATCGTCGTTATACCGTATTTCTTTTGTTTGTCCTTTTATGGCCCGCGGGCCGTAGCGTCTCACTCTGCCTCTAGTGACGTCATTAGTTGGGCCTCGAATCCCGTCTTGGGTTGTAAATTCGACCTGCCGAGGTGAGAACCCGTTTCCACTTGAATCCCTTCCCAATAAACTGTGTCGAAAGTTCATGAGGGTTGCAGTTTCTGCGCCTTATCCACACACGTGATGTGCCGTGCGGGTCGTTAGTTTGGCGATCCGGATGCGACACCGAGTGAACTCTGGAAGCTGTGCAGTGGAGACTGCTAATGCAGCGCTAACTCTGTGGAGCTTAGTCCCTCATGAGAAGCTGATAGTCGCTCAGCTAGTTAAGGAATCCACGTTCCTTTGTGCACCTCGACAGTTTGTTACCCGCCTCTGAGCCTGGTGGATCCCCGTTACAGCCTCACAGCCTTTTTCTTTAAGATCCGTTTTAATATTTTCCTCAAGTCTACTTCTGGGATTTCCAGGCAGTCTCTGTGACTGTAGCATTACCGTGGCATGACACTGACGCTTCACGTGTAGGTTGAAATCGCTACCAACGAATGCTACTGTTAGTTTGTACGAATGTTAATTCTTGTTCCTTTGACCCGTTAAAGACGAAATGTAACTTAGATTGTATTTAAAGATTCAGTCCGTACCGCGCAGTAAACACACTCCATCTCGGTTATACAAACCAGCCAGTTAATGCTGTATAGGGAAATAATCGCTGTTTGTTCTGAGATCCACACAAAACACATAAATACACTGTGTGGGCAGAACGTAGAATTTGTGAATGTTAAACCTAGCGGTACATAAAGTAACCACTGGACTTTAAAGGGAGACCCAGTCCGTACCGCGCAGTAAACACAGTCCGTCTCGGTTATAAAAACCAGTCAGTTAACGTTGTATAGGGAAATAATCGCTGTTTGTTCTGAGGTCCACACAAAACACACAAATGCACTGTGTGGGCAGAACGTAGAATTTGTGAATGTTAAACCTGGCGGTACACAGAGTAGCCACTGGGCTTTACGCTATGGTAACTGTATGTACCAGCTGGTTGAATAGTAAAACTCCATTCTGGTGACCTAGTGTAGTTATCTTTCTCACAATAAGCACGTATCAGTCATCTTTCTGTAAACTGATTGATGTATGTAATGGACACTGCGTATGTTTACTGTGCGGTAGGAACTGAACATTTTAATGTTATTTAAATCATCCTACTGGTAGCCTTCAAAGGCTTCGTTACTGAAAGAAAGCAAATTGATATTTAGGTTAGTGCCTGACCAGTTTCGACAGTAACCCCAATTTTTGTCTCTGTAAAGTCGCGTAGTTGCCGGTTGGTGTGCTTGTGCCGGCTGCGATGTGAGTGCGACAGGAGTCTAGTGTTGTAATTGCGTGCTGGCGTGCCCCGTTATTTAGGGCTGCAACAGCTATGACATCGGCAGTGGAGTGACTGTTTTCTGTCGTGTGAGTGCGGCTGTTGGGGCTGCGGTTGAGCATTCGTGTGTTTTGTAACTCTCAGTAGGAATCATCCGGCTGCATCATTGCTTGCAGAATTCCATAGCGGCCGGTAAGAACAGTTTTTGCCCCTTGTAGTGAGAGAGACTACCTGCCTCAGCAAAGCCAGAATTAAATTAACGTAGCGAATGTGTAAGCATTCGCCTGTCACCTCGCAGAAGACAGTCCGTCTCCGTTACAGAGATCCACTGGTTACTGCCGTCAGTGAAGTGGTGATTTTGCTGTGCAGCTCGTACGACACACGTAAGTACATTGTGTGGGGAAAATGCAGAGTTTTCAATATTAAAGCAGGTGGTATATATAGCTACCGTTTTGTTTAAAAGCTAAGACAAGCGGTGATTACTGTCCATTACCTGCGTGATACCCGCCCCAGATGACGGCTGTTGCTTGTACAGACGAACCGTGACGTTTTGCAGCGCCATTGCCGCTCTGTACAGTACGGGCGTCACAACGTTCTGGGTCGCATTTTGCAGAAGCGGCAGTTAGACTGCTTCTGTTGACTTGCTCTTGTATTTTAAACGCTTCATTTTATTGGGATGTAATTTAATTTTACGCGTTAACTGTTTACGTTAAAAGTCACTGCTGTAAACCTTATGCAGCGTATTTCCTTTTAATTAGCAGTGCCATTTCGGACCTCATTAGTTCGGATTATTACGTTCAAATGCCGGTCCCAGTGGCCGCGCGGTCTCAGGCGTAGTTATACCGCCGCTTGATTGCTGGGGTCGGGGGTTCGTATCCTGCTGAGGGCATGGATGTTCGTCTTCTGTGTTATATGTTGTGTAGGTAGCTGATCACTCGTTTCGGAGGAGTCCTACCGTGCGTGCGTGCGCGCGCGCACGTGTGTGTGTGATCTGGAAACCTCAACAGTGAGGCGGCACAGGCCCGAGTTGGGCCATAGCGCCACAGGAAAAAAAATTACTTTCAAATTGCATGCCATACTGTGTTTGGAGTCGCAGCGTTGCTTACAGCGCCTGCGAGCAATGCGATAAATGCGGGTTTGAGGGGCGAGGTGCTGCCATTCGCCCTCACAGTCGACCGTACATTCAGCACTCCCCCGCGCCGCACCGGTGCCGCCACACTCCAACCCATGCGCACGGACTTTTTTCTCTTTGTCGGTGGACCGTATCTTTGTGTTCGTGTAGACAAACCTCACACCGGCAGCAGCGCCTGGCGTTGCGTTGCTTGTCAGTATCACAGCGTGTAAGGCTGAAACCTTAACAGATGGCCGAACGCTCTAAGAAGTTAGCAGATACGTGCGTAATTTCGAAACAAGTTAGTAAATGTCGGCATGGCGTAATACTTGCGGCGTATTCGCTTTGTAATCATGCCCAGAAGTTCCTCCTTATGTTAACAACAAACTGCGAGTCGGTTGTGTTTGGTTGTTATGTTTAGAGCCACAAATGTTTTTCGTCCAGAGCACGTACCTGGCAGAGAAAAGTATCTCCATTATGAAGTCCACATAAAAGTACGCGGCTGTTCGTGCCAGATGTCTCTTAATTTGACTCGCTGCACAGTCAGAATGTGTCGTCAGGTTTTAATAGAAATCTGTTCTAAATTGTACTGGAGAATGAACGTAGGCGTTGTCTTGTGCAAAATGTAGGCTGACCCAAAATATGTCAAAATTGTCACATTCCTGAAGATTCAGGTATGTTATGTAGTTACCGACGTTTCGAAGGACCGCAGTTCCTTCACAGTGAAGGTCAAGCAGTTGTGCCTGCGGTGGTTGACCCACTGACACGATGTGGTGTGGACTTGCCGCGCAGCATGTTGCTAGTTTTCGTGCAGACATTCAGTATGCCGCGCAACATGTTGCTAGTTTTCGTGCAGACATTCAGTATGCCGCGCAACATGTTGCTAGTTTTCGTGCAGGCATTCAGTATGCCGCGCAACATGTTGCTAGTTTTCGTACAGACATTCAGTATGCCGCGCAACATGTTGCTAGTTTTCGTACAGACATGCAGTATGCCGCGTTTTCCGTCGACGGACGAAGCTAAGCATCCGGTCCCCACATTCAAAGCGCCAGCCGTCCCTCCGTATCTGTAATTGCACGCAGCTGTAAGTCGAGTGACTGCGCCCTTCTGCGACCCTTAAAATGCAATTAGCTGTCTGCGTCCTTCTCGGAGATGCCAAATCTGAAGCCTCTAATTCATTTGATAATGTCTGAAAGTTCAGTTCCTACCCCACAGGACGCACCCTGCGGCTCCGGTGCAGATACCAATCGCTTAATAGACCGACTGCAGGCCTGCAGGGCAATAGGCGTTCTTTATTGTGATAGTCACAGGAGACGTCTAAACTCGCTGTGTGTGTGTGTGTGTGTGTGTGTGTGTGTGTGTGTGTGTATGTGTGTATCTGTGTGTATGTGTGTATCTGTGTGTCTGTGTCTGTGTGTTTGTGTGTCTCTGTGTCTGTGTGTTGGTGTGTGTGTCTGTGTGTATGTGTGTCTCTGTGTGTGTCTGTGTCTGTGTGTGTGTCTGCGTGTTGGTGTGTGTCTGTGTGTGTGCGCGTGTGTGTGTCTGTGTGTTTGTGTGTGCGCGCGCGCGTGTGTGTGTGGGTGTGCAGTTTAGGTAGGGCTGTAGCTGTAGCATTTCGCGGTGTCGTTTCGAAGCATTGTGATGAGTTTGTGTAATAACTAGGAAGGACGGGGGGCGCACTGCAGGGGCGCCAGTTGGCATGTGGCTGGGAGGGAAAGAGACGGAATGAGGGACACGGAAGATCTGCCGGGAGGAGGGGAGGTGATATTAATTTAGTGGCCCCTGGCCCGCTGTAGCCGTCCGAACTGCACGCAATTATATTGTAATCAGCGTCTTATGTATTTGGAAGTCTGTGCCGAAGTTGATTACGTAACCTCAGTTGGTGCCGCCAGCAAACCTCTGAACAAACAGCACGTTGCCTGCCGGAGTGCTTGAAGTGGTGGCCTAAAGGGAATCATCATCGTCATCGTCATCATTGCTGTCGTCGTCTTCTTCCCCGTCGCTGTGCCGAACTCAGCATTCAGTCGCTATTTCAGCCCTCTTGCTGCTGCCATCGGTGCTGACCGGTCGCAAACTGAACCCCTACTCACTCCAAGCCGCACGCATGCACACACAGCTTCTACTTCACTTTCTCTTCGTTTGTCTCTTTTCTTGTACGAGGGATTCTACTTCGAATTTATTGCCATGTGTTTGTATCTTGAATGAGTGTCCGTTTGGGCCCGGGGGGGGGGGACATTGGGCTGTAGTAGCCACAACGCCTGAAAGTACTAACACATCACAGTACGGTCTCCGTGTCTGGTAGTTGTATTCGCAGTACCATTGCTTCGACACTTCATGGCTGGTTCCGACGCATCCGATAAGACCACGTGACTGGGGCGGTAGCTTTTCAGACTCTTCTTCCTGTGCTGATCACTCTCAGCTGAGCCCAGCTCTGCCTTTCGCTAAGTGAGGTCGAATGCTTTCGTGATTTATGAAATGCAAGCTTCCATTACGCATTTGATGGACGTCGTGCTTCCAAAAAATGTTTTTGTTTGATCAGAAGTGAACTTCCATGCCTCTACTGCTTTTGTGTTATTTTATATTTGTATTGCACGCACTGGATGAGGTCTCGGAACGAAATGTGCATTTTGCATTGAATGTGGATGCCGACGTTCGTGACGGTCCTGTCGGTTTCAATTATTCAGAAACTTCGAGCCAACTGCAGTCCGGCGGCTCCAGAGCATAACACACACAGCACGTGGACAAGCAGTGGGCATCGCTCGTCACGTGCTGTGTTCTGACGTCGTTCAAATTAAACGGACGTCGCTGTCATCAGTACGCAACAGTTAACCGAATGTGGCTTTGCTGAAACATTGAACCTCAGCTGTTTGCATGTGCAAGTGACAGTGACAACTGAAAACCCGCAAAAGTGACTTTGTTTCTCAGATCCCGAGGTCTATAAAGTATTCGCAATTTACAGTATGCTAAGGTCTCTTTAGGGCTTCTACTTTGCTGAAACATTCCCAAATAATTACGTACCGGGCGTCGACAGTGTGCGTAGGTGTAATTAGTGTGCAGGTGTTTGTAGGGGATTAGCACGGACGACGCGTTGAAATATTCCGTGACGACTACGTGCATAGTGTGCTCGTTTGTAGGTGCGCCTGAAAACTGACTCCATGCTGTTGTCACCTGGTGCAGGAAGGCAATACAGTGCAGTGCGAAGGTGTGTCTGCCGCGGGTGCTTGCTTGTGAGTTTGTGCTCCCAGTGTGCGTGCGTGCGTGCGTGCGTGCGTGCGTGTGCGATACGTGAGTCTCAACTGTGAAACGGAGTATTGGACATCCGTTTAGAAGGCGATGAGCTTAGATGAAGTGAAAGCGAAAATTCCGAATTTCGAATGCGTTTCAACACCCGCGGATGCGTAATGTAGGGCAGCTGCTGCACGCGAACGGTAGCGGTCGAACTGTTGCAGGGTGGCGGGGCGTGTGCCGTATGTTCCGCTGGATGTTCGCTCACCGTGTGGGCTCATGGCACGCTGCTGGCTTCTGCCTTTTTACCTTGCCGACTGGGAAACACGATGTGCGACGGACTGGGCTGCGGATACTGCGGCCCACAGTCGGAGCCGCAGCAGTGACGTTCTGCATTTGTTTGCATGCCTAAACGTCGACAGTTGGCAGTACCAGGGCATATCCAAGGGAACTTAAAGATATTCGTGTGCACGTATAATGTAACAAACTGTCTGCTGCCGAGACCTGCATTCTGACTGTGGTGTATGCACAGCGGGCTGCCTGTGTAGCGGGTGGTACACACCAGACTCAGGTCTTTGTATGCAGTGCGTGGCACCCCTGTGCCGCTGGAACAACGCCGTCCCCGCGGGGTGCAGTTCCTTCTGCATCTCTGCACTCACACTCAAGATGTCGCATTGCATTATTCAGCAGTCGTCGGGTGGGTCCCCCGGCGATAATCGAGTTGCGATAAAAAGCAGTGCGGCTGTTGCTGAGATGTGCCATCGCGTGCGGGGCACAACTTTAAAATTGGTTCCACTTAAAAGTGCAGAAGACCAGCAGCAGACCGTATAAATATGAAGTCGTCAGTTCCAGCGGAAAGCCATAGTCTGCAGACGGAAAGTGAATCAGCACAGAACTAGTAGCAACTTATGCACGACATCCACATCAGAAAAGTCACGTATTCCAGCATTTGGCCCTGTGTTGTCGGGAGAGTAGTTTCCGACGTTTCGAACGATCGTGGTGGGCTCTGCAGGTTCAAGTTCGCAGACTACCGGACGCTGAACACAGAGGCAGCACGATTGTCCCTCCGCTGAGACAGTCTGACATGTAGCGCGGTTCCGTATTTTGTAGGCAGCGAGCTTACAGTGGCACGTGGCTTGGAGCGTTGTAATAGTCTTCAGAAGTGTTAGCCTAGTGACAGCGATAGTACTGCACGGAGGTCACGGTTAATAGACCTGTATCCTGACAATAGGCCTGTATCCTGACAATGTATCCAAATCCAAGTGACGCGAAGATAAAACTCCGCAAATCGAGCGTATGACTGTTTACATGTGGTTGTTGTAGCCCCTGTGCACACGCTTGTACTGTGTGTTGTAGCCCATGTGCACACGCTTGCACTGGGTGTTGTAGCCCCTGTGCACACGCTTGTACTGTGTGTTGTGGCCCCTGTGCACACGCTTGCACTGTGTGTTGTAGCCCCTGTGCACACGCTTGTACTGTGTGTTGTAGCCCCTGTGCACACGCTTGTACTGTGTGTTGTAGCCCCTGTGCACACGCTGGTACTGTGTGTCGTAGAGAAGCGCTGGTCAGTTCCATCGTAATGTAAATTCTAACTGCATTCTTTAAAATCAAAACATTCCTAAGAATGGCATGGCACGTGTCGCAACACGTGCTATGAGCTGCGTCATGTAATGAAAGCGTTGCCTGGAAGGGTAGTCCTTGGTGACGTCATACTGTTGCGTTATCCAGGATTGTGACACCACGCATCCTGTTAGGTGGTTACGGACGTTTCGGAGGCACATACTGCCCCATTTCCTACTTTCCAGCTCCATGACGCTAATCGTTCTGTATCTTCCCGGTCAAACTGCGTGCGTGCGTGCGTGCGTGCAGCGGACTCATTATCTCGGATGATAGCCGAGTGTGAAGCATCGGTGGAACTGTAACTGACAGGGGCAAGCAGCAGCACTGGGAACAAACCGGCACGCGTGCCACTTCGCTTACCACATACTCCACACGGACTGTCCGGTTAGCGGACCTAGCCGCGCCGTATTGTCCTGTCACACACAACGCCCGACCCTTTCTCTAGTTTCGATGTTACACGCGTGCTCGCATGGGCTTACACTGTAACGGCGTCGTGTGCCGTCCGCTGGCATTATTGACGTGAATTTACGACAGCGATCGGTATTTGGCATCTGAGTACACGCGATGTGTAGGAATAGAAATGTTCTCTGTGACATAAGCCATAAATCTTTGTATGGGAATTCGAGTGTCCTTGAAACGTGCCGTTGTTATTCTTCGGGTTTGCAAGGCTGCTCGAATTCATGTTGTCGCTTGTTTTGTGCCGGTGTGGCTCCTGTTCTCTGAGCCTGTGTTGTCACTGTGTCTGTGTTTCTACCTGCCCTGTGCGTGTGCGTGTGTCTGTGGACCTCATCATACCGACAGACGGCGCCATGAAACTCACACAGCACCAAACAATTTCCTCTTTTTCCGAAGGGTGCGTCCTTCTTCTAGGCTTCTTCTACTTTGCAGTCTCATTTTCATTAATTGTCGCACCAGATTTTCTCCTTTCGTCATTTTTCAGTAGTCTTCGTCGCTTTTTTTACATCGTCTTAATTCATTCAACTGTTCGTATTCCTTTATTTGCCCCTTCTGTTCGTTTGTGCCCTGTTTACTTCAAGCTGCTTACGGTGCAGTGAACTCGCCCCCTCTGTCGATACACTTTAGAAGCATCAGTGTGCTGTTTCTCTTGTTGTTTGTATGAGCCATATCCCCGATAATTGCTTCTCTCTCCAGTTCTAATTTTCTTACAATTACCGGTCGGTCCCGGTTTCTGCTTATAGCGACGCAGATGTTGTCCATTAGCAACACGCTTTCTTCTCTTGAGATTGTTGCTGGTTTAAACTCAGGCCTTCTTAGTACAGTGGAGACGGCGTATCTCAGCGAGTGCGGTGACGAGGCTGCAGGCTTGACGGTCTGGGTTTCGAATGCCGGCATGGGCAGAAGATTTTACTCTTCGCCAAAACCTTCGGACCGGCTGTGGGGCCCACCCAGACTCTTATTTACTGCGTACGGGGTTCTTTCCGGGGGGTAAAGCGGCCGGGGCATGAAGTTAACCTTCATTTCATAGTCCGATCCTCGTCTACCTTGCGGTGTGGAGGTGTGAAGTAACCACCCTTCTTTGTTTAGTGGATCCTACATCTGCGCCCCTATGTGCTTTCATGGCGATGACAGGGCCACTTGTGCCTCCTTATCATCACCACCACCACCATCACCACCGCCACCACCACCACCATCACCACCACCACCACCACCACCGCCACCACCACCACCACCATCACGACCATCACCACCACCACCACAACCACCACCAGCACCACCACCATCACCACCACCACCACCACCACCACCGCCACCACCACCACCACCACCATCACGACCATCACCACCACCACCACCAGCACCACCACCACCATCACCACCACCACCACCGCCACCACCATCACCACCACTACCATCACAACCACCACCATCACCACCACTACCATCACAACCACCACCAGCACCACCAGCACCACCACCACCACCACCAGCACCACCACCACCACCAGCACCACCACCATCACCACCACCACCACCATCACCACCACCACCACCATCACCACCACCACCACCACCACTACCACCACCACAACCACCACCAGCACCACCACCACCATCACCACCATCACCATCAGCACCACCAGCACCACCACCACCACCACCAGCACCACCACCACCACCAGCACCACCACCACCACCACCACCACCATTACCACCACCACCACCATCACCACCATCACCACCACCACTACCACCATCACCATTATCACCACCACCACCACCACCACCACCATCACCATCACCACCATCACCACCATCACCATCACCACCACCACCACCACCATGTCTTGGCTGCACTGTGAGCTCGGCCAGGTGCTGTGTGCCTGTAGCTGTACTGCAGCGTGTCGGACGGCGCAGTCAGGTGCGGCTTGTGCGCGTAAAATGTAAAAATGGCGCCATTTCAGTCCCCAACGAAACCTGGTTGTAAGGTTCAGGTTCACGAATAAAGTCTTAGTTAGACCAGCAGGACTGTGTGCGCGCGTTCGTAGGCTGTATAAATGCCACTCGATCACAGTTCTCCGTTTCGTGGCCCACCGCTTTGGTCGCCAGACTGGGCCCACACATTGCTGGAGTGCAGACACAGTGTGCACAGTCGTGCGCCTCCTGCGTGGCACGCACACTGTAGCCTCCTGTGTGTGCACGTAACAGGGAAGTGTCTGCATTGTTCAGTGCAGTTCGTTCGTATGCACTGTCAGCAGCACAAAATTGTATGATATGTGACGTGCCGCATGCCCCTGTTCTTGCCGAAGCGTAGAGACAGTGCTACGGCCAAGGGGAGGGCGTGACACCATGCGGTGAAGTACATCTTGTCAAGGGCACTCCAGCGACACCAGAAGGCAGCAGCGTTCTGTCCAGGCATACGAGAGGGCGGGCCGGATGTCTGCGCCAAGAGGCCATTCCCCAGCTCTTCACTCCACAAAACATCCACATTATGGGCCCCGGGTAGCTCAGTCATTGCAGTGCTTGGCGTAGTGTTTTATGGCGGAAGAATCGTCTTTCGACACCCACTAGTGGCTTGAAAACTGTTTTGCTTCTTCGAGTTCTGTTTGTAACGAACGGAGCCTTTTCAGATTCTCTCGTTGCACCTTCTTTCGAGTCTGCAGGTGCCACATTCCGCGGTGCCTGACTATGCGCTGGGTGTTGGATTTAAGTTGTGTAAGGTGCAGCGGTGCTGCTGAAGGGTCAGGTCGTCTGTAATGTATGCGCTTGCTGACGTTTCGGAGGGTGCGAATCTTTGGAACGTGTGGAGCTGCTCCTGTAGTGCTATAGCGTCACGTCACAGAAGATTGGAACCTTCGTAATTGTAGTCCTCATCAGTTGTTGCGACGTCTGAACCTCACTTTGCCCTCTTCAGTTCTGTTGCAGTTCTAATTCCTGACAGATCATCTTTGGTCGTGCCGCAGTTTAACAATGTAACTAATAAGGCCACACGCTACATCGGTAATTTTTGGCTTGAAATCTGTACAGTGCAGTAATGACACCACACAGGTGTACAACACAGTGCACTAATGACACCACACAGGTGTACAACACAGTGCACTAATGACAGCACACCGGTGTAAAACACAGTGCACTAATGACACCACACAGGTGTACAACACAGTGCACTAATGACAGCGCACCGGTGTAAAACACAGTGCACTAATGACAGCACACCGGTGTAAAACACAGTGCACTAATGACAGCACACCGGTGTAAAACACAGTGCACTAATGACACCACACAGGTGTACAACACAGTGCACTAATGACAGCACACCGGTGTAAAACACAGTGCTCGTAACTAAACCGTTCCATAAAAAGCTCTGTACGTGCAGCTGCCTGCACACGGGACGTGTGTGGAAATGTCCAGCACGTATTGGTGGATGTAGCCGTCGTAGCCACGAATAACTTGACGAGAGAGAATAGCGAATGAAAAAATAAGGAAATGCACTGACAACTGGGAATATGGTAGAAGGAAAACACATTAAATTGGAAAAAACATGCATATACGTTGCAAGATACGACAGTGCGAAAATTAACGTAACGTCAGACAAAAGGCATACGTGAGTAGAGCTAGAATTGTACAGCCTGTGTGGTAAGTGCGTGAACATCGGAACCCTGCTGTGCCCCTCCTTGAGTTTGAAGATTCTGTTCTTGTTTTTTCGGCATTCATGGCTGGCAGTTCTTGGCCTGGCGCTGCTGGATGCGGTTGGTTCGGCGTGGCCTCTGAGCCTGACTGCTGGCTGTGCACTTGCAAAATGCGTGCTGCAGACCGGAAGGCGTAACGTAAGGCGCAGCCTTGACACTCCGCAGTCACCGCTTTATGCTGTACGTGCAGCTGACGTGCCTTGCGCAATGACCCTGAAGTGCGTGGTTATTCAGCACAGGGATCATCTGTCAGATAATGGAAGCCGGTACGTTGTGTGACCCTAGATTAGTTCTGCTGATTCACATTTCCCCAACACATTCGCTTAATATCCGTTTTAATATTATCCTTCCGCCATTCTGGATGTCCCCAGCAAAACTGCATAATCCGGCATGTACAGCTTGCATGTCCAGGCGGTCATTAGTGTGTTCAGGGCTGTTTGTTTATTCCCATAATTCTGTGTGTTTTGTTTGTTTAGCCACGTTCTCAGCACGTTCGAGCGTTCGGATGATCAGTGCGTGTGGTGGATTCAAACGGCTGTGGACGGAAGCGCCTGTGTTCTGACCGGCATTTTGTAGGATTGCTGAGTAGCATCGCGCAGGTGTGGTGAGGATTGTAAGCCGGGCGGTAACGGCAGGGTACGGGCTGTTGTGAACCTTGTCTAGGTGAGCAACTAACAGCTTCCGTCGAGTAGTTGTGACACAGCAGAGGCGCGATCAGCGCCGGTCGTTTCCAGATAAGCAAGGCGTGTCTTATGATCCACGGCTGTCTGCTTTGCTTCGTCTGTCCTCAGACCGCTCTCCGCTCCCTGTGCCAGTTGCTCTTCCCTGCATTTTGATGCTGTATGTCGCTTGTCCCTTCTCACCCCCACCCCTGTAACCCCCACCCCTTTTCACCCACCATAATCTCTCATGGTTGTAGAACATGCTGGGTCACGGAGTGACGTCTGTGATCCACCGTAGCCGACACGACACTGCGGTGCTGTTCAGTGGTGGGGCCTGTTTGAATTTGCTGCCACTGTGTACATTCTGATTGGCAGAGTAAAGAGATCCGTGAAGCTACAGTAAGCCAGACAGACAGACAGTCAGACAGACAGACAGAGAGACAGACAAACAGACAGACAGCATTTCACTCTGTTGCACTTCCTCATGTTTCGATCCACCAGAGTCATCTTCAAGGGAAGACAACCGCTGAGTGCAAGTTTTGCCAGGCGTTGCACTGTGCGGTGTATTTCGCTATAAAATCCACGCATTTAGCTCTTGTTTTCCGCCTTTTTGCTTTAACTCTGCCTTCAGGTACACACCACTCCGTAGTGTGCGCCCTCAAATTTTCGGTTTAACGCCCTTTGGCTCGCTGCGCTGTGTGGCGCTGACCCGTACCGTTCCATTATCCCTTACGAGAATGTAATTTTGTATTTACGCACACTTTTCAGGAATAGAAGTAGGGCGTAAAACGAGGGCTTGCTGTACTATCGCGGCCACATGAATAACGCTTGTAGTATGTTCATTTCTGCACTGCTGTGTGCAGTGTGCAGCAGGGACGCAGTGGCACAACAGTGCGCTCCACTTTACTGTCTCCACAGCTCAGCCCTGCGTCGTGCCGTGCACGGTGTCGGTCAGCGCGCCCCACGCTGCGGCTGTCTCACAGTGCTCGCTGCTAGTTGCAGTGCTGTCCCGAGTACACATTCGTACCGGTTGGTTAGGTTGAACCATGTTTGAGGTGTAATATAAATGAGTAATGTCTGGATAACACAACACAGTTAAGTAGATTTATGATGTATTGCTCGTTAAATATACGCTGATGTTTCGGTCTGATGTACACCATCTTCAAGTGTGTTATATAGTGAACTACTGTACAGAGCTAAACCGCATACGTACGTGTGCGATCTCGACCATACGCAGCTGGATGGAACGCGTTAAAATTATAGGTATGTTTTTGTTTCGGTATATTTTATACCGCGACGTTTCGGAGGCTTTGCTCCCGATTTACGCATCGTCCTTATCATTCTTAGTAGTGGGAGATCCCGAGTTCAAAAACCGGGCCGGTATTGTGACCGAAGGTCCCAGCCCGTACATTACAATAGGCCACGACTGCACCCAGTTCGTTATTCAGTGATGTGCCAGTTAACGGTATGATCTTCACTGAGGGCACACAGTGAACAGTCTGCTGTGCCGTGGTGCCGAAACTGCACTTTACGTGAAGATTAGCGTCTAATAGCATGTATAGCTCCCGACGTTTCGAAGGACGCTAGTGCCGTCATCCTCAGGGTGAAGCAGTCCGAGATCGGTATCGGTGACGACGGTCGCCGGCCGATAAGGGTGGGTGGGAGTGATGCTGACTGGGCGGTGCCGTATAACACACGCTGACTGCTTGGACTGCCTTCCTTATATTGTTTGGCCCTGAAGATGGAGACAGTACGGTCCTTCGAAACTTACATAATTTTATCAGTCGACACGGCGCCATATACCAGAATACTTGAAGCTTCAGGAGCACCGCTGTGACAACCTCGAATGTCGCACGGTGCTGCTTACTTGGTGTGGCGTCATTCGCTGATCGGACGGCACAGATGGTGTGTATTGCCTAGTGCAGAGGCGGCAGTGGAACCCGTGACGTGTCAGTGTCTGGGTAACAACTGCGAAGTGTCCACTGGCTCATAGGCGCCAAATGAGAGTCCTGAGGTGGCGGTGAATGATTTATGGTTTGTAGGTTTTGTAGCGGCGTAGGAGTGTGCGATTGCGTTGCTGAACCAACTGTAGAGGTCTACAGAAGTTCAGAATGTCGGACAGTGCTGACCTGCAGTTTCCCGTCCTCATTGTTAGCGAAACTCGGGTCTTCGTCTGAATTGTCACTGAAATGAAAACATTCTCACGAAGCCGAACCATTTCCGTTGTGTCACGGTGTGGTTGGTGCTGTTGTTGTGCTCGTTGTTAAGCATACGAAGGCAGTGGTTACTGTGTGTACCGCTGGGTGTGACACTAAGCAACCGTGCATCTCTCTGACACGGAGAAGTCATGTCTTTACTGTGATTGTGACAATAAACAGCTGTTGTTTCCCTAAACGGCATTAAACTTGGTGTCTGTAATAGCAACGCACTGTGTTCTCTTGTCAGGTGGGAACTGTAGCTTTATACTCGCGTGTTATAAACTTGAGGCTCCGGAAAGTCCTGCGATCCACCAACGGGTACCTTTTTTCGAACAAATGCCGAGTTGGTACAAAATCCCACTTTGTCCACGGAGCTGCTAATGCGGCCGTCTCAGTGCAGAATTAAACGTGCGGCTGGCATACAGTAAGCCTCTCCTTCTTCCTCTGCTGCATACTCAGAACAGCCATTTCGCTTCACTTTGCCTTCTTCGTTTTGCAACGCTTTACATTGGCGTTATCTTACCTTCACTACAAGGACGAGCGGGCACTGCCTGGGAATTTCCATTGTCGCAAAATTGTCTGTTCCACTACACTAAATGTAGGGGGCACGCGATGGCGCAGTTGGTTGAGGTACTGCGCTACAAGCCGGAGGGTTGCGAGTTCGATTCCCGATGGGATCATTGGAATTTTTCGTTGACGTAATCCTTCTGGCGGCACTGTGGCCTTGGGGTCGACTCCGCCTCTAACAGAATTGAGTACCAGGAATATTTTCTGGGGGGGGGGGGGTAAAGGCGGCCGGTGCCTCCACCTCCTGGAACCCTCAGGGCCTGTCCAGGAATTGTAATAAATGTAGTCTCATTGACCCCCACCGTCGCCTTCGTTCTCCAAATTTCGAAGAGTTGAGCAGGCCGTTGGCCATGTTCCCTGCATTCTCTGATGCTCTTCATCTGTCCGAAGCTGTCGACACCGTGTATTTTTATATGTATTTCTAGACATGTTGAAGGAAACTCGTGCTGTGAAAATTTCATTTTCGTTGCAAGATTGGGTTTGGCTTAGGATACGTGATCGCGTTTCAGGGACGCTTCGATAGCGATGGGTGTGCTGCGCGTTTTTTGCTTCCTGCAATGCTTCAAGAGGATGTATCAGGGCTGCAGTCTGATTTGATTTGTGTTGTTCGACCGTGCGTTTGGCTGATACTTCGGCAGTCTGCCCCACCGCAACTAACTCCGCGACGGTTCCACGTCTTCTGGTGTGTGACGCTGTGTTTTACAGACGTTTCGAAGGAACGTAATGCCTTCGTTTTCAAGGGTTGAAGAGGTTTTTTATCCCTCAACCCTTGAAGCTGAAGTCACTACAATCCTTCGAAACGTCGGTAAACACCAACTCAGCGACACAGCGTCATATCCCGGAAGACGTGGAACACTGCTTTAGAAAACCAAATGCCGCGCACTTCCTTGAAGCAGATAGTCTCAGACGGAAACCTGACTGTGGTGCTTCAGCTCCGGGTGTGGACTTTGAGGTGGTCAAGGTGGTGAATATTGGTGTTAGCGTCCAGTCGGTACTGCACCTTAGACTGTATCTCTGCCCTGCACACTGTGTGAAAGCACACAGCGCAGGGAGACACGTTCGTTTCCTGGAAGTAGGTCACGTAAGCTATGAGAAGTCTTACATTTTAGATATATTTTAGTTTTGTATCAGGCTGGTGACATAAAGCATTGCTTCTTGCTGCCACAGATGAAGAGGAGTTGCTGCAAGGCTGCATGGTTGACTGTACGAGATAAGCTGTCTAGCTGCCAGGAGGCAAGTCGTACGAACTGTCGGTGCGGGTTTTGTACCGTCCGTACTGTGCGTTTGCGTACACCATTACATCAGCCAACTCAGGCACTGAACAAAATACGTTCGTAAGCTATTCGAAAAACCCGTACATGTTTCTAGCACCGAGGTGCCGTCATCAGGGGGACGTTCGATACAAAGCGATATGGATCCAACACACCAGTCTAGTTACTGTGTTGCCTTTACAGCAGTGATTAAAATATTAAACCTTAAAATTCTAAAATACGTAAGGCGCCAATTAGTCGTTGTCACCTTCAATGGGAAAGACGCAGGTACATTTCATGCGGCCGGCTGAAGTGGGATTGCAACAGAGGACGCACTTCGTACCGCGCTGAACACGAAACGTAACTGAATGTGCACAAAACACGCTAGAAGTGCCGTCGTTTCTTCTGAACGTAACAGCGATCCTCCGGTCCGCGTGTCCGCGAACTGATAATGTGGAGTACAGTGTTTCCTGTCGCTTGTGGTTGTACCAGATACTCGTGTACAAAACGTACGTAAACAGTCGTCTGCTTGTGAACGTGTGTTGACTTTCATTGGGTGCCAGAATTGTTCAGCTGCCTGTTAGCTCTTTGAACAGAGCGCCGTGTTGGGGCGGCAACTTCTTTTACTCCCGTGTGAGACGGGACTCGCGTAGTAAGGGACCAGTCTGTTGCCAAATAACAGCCTGAGTTACGTGCTGAACAGTGAGGCAGTCTGTCTCGCGGCAGGTCCGTAGCCTCTTCCAAAGCGAATTCTCCACAGAGTGCGATCTAGTGCTTCCTCTTCCAACTCCTACTGTCCTGCCTTACGTCAAATACGTACGTCTTACGTATATATTAAGTGACTGTCCTCGAGTCGTATCGTGTGTAAGAGTTCCGGGCAATTAATGCCCCGCCTGTCAGATCGCCTCTCAGAATTTGTGTCTGAGCCAGGTATGCCAACTCAAGCAGTACGACAGCAGGCCTCTTTGATCTTTAAGGCCTGTGCTAATAAACATTTTGAATAAAAGAAACTCTTGGACTCTGAGCCGGCACCACATTTTATAATTACAAGTGAGCAGTGACAGGGTCGCACAAAGTGAGCTCGCGGCTCGTAGGCTGCATGTTTGACACTCCTGCTAGAGAGCAGCTTCTAAGCAATCGATTGTTGCCGTTTGATTTGAAGCTGAATTTGAATGTGCGTATCGATATCTGTGGGAGTCTTCAGCATTTCTTCATCTCTGTCACACGCACGCACGCACAGTGAGGATTGTGATCCCAGTTTCTTTATGTCAGCACGATGCGTATTTGTTGAGGTGTCCGGACTCGCCCCCCCCCCCCCATTCGTTACTTGGACAGTGCCCCCTTCTTGCCCTCCTACTCAGCTGTAGCTGAACGCATTAGCCAGAACGCTGCACAGTTTGCACTGAACGCCTCGCACAAAACACACAGCTCTGATACGCAGCACTGTACGTCCTGCCGTATGACCGACCGGTCGTGGCTGTCACAGCGCCACCGCAGTCTTTTGTCAAGCTGAGAACTTCTGTCGCACTTCGTGATGTCCCGACTGAGGCTGTAGCCGCTCCACATGTGCCCCACGTTCCAAGCTGCGTGTCACAAAATGGTGGCGGAGTGTGTGTTTGCCATAGTGCTGGAGCGCACAGTGTTGGGTCCCAACTGTTTGTACTGTGCCGAAATGCGGCGCTGTATGATTCTGCGTTCTTGCCCACCAGAGTGAAGAGTGGAAACTAATGGGAGTCGCGTAGAGCACGCTGGTGACAGCGTGCCGCCTGCCGGAACATTCCGTGATGTTCCGGCAATAAACAGCGATTACTTCCCTGAACAACAGAACCGATTTTTTTGTTGTAATCTGGCCGTCTGTTTCGTATATGGCAGGAACTGGATCCTCATGCATTACTGGGATTATTTATGTGTTCACAGGGGCAGCGCCAATTTTGTTTTTTCCGGAGGTGATTTGTTCGCGACTGCTGAGTTGAGTTCGCCCGTTCGGGAAGTCCCCATTTACTAGTGCAGTTAATGAAGCGTGACGTGCCTTTGCACTTCGTGTCGCTGTGCTTTAAAGCGCATGAACTGACAGGATGTAAATGACTCAAACGTCTTCTTTTTATAAGCTGTATACCGTGCATATCTCAGGCTGTCAAAACAAACCAACAGTTGTGCAGTTATGCATCTAAGGCGGTGATATTTCACAGCTTTAGATGCATAATGAACCTGTCAGCTTTGATGCCCCTGACGATGATGACTTGACCATCGATACGTGCAGCAGTTACGGCGGCATTAACAAACACAGAATTTGTGAAAGCTGTGCATAATTGTCAGTTTGTTTTGACGACTCAAACGTCTGTTTCCGGTTCCGCTCCTTGTCTGTCCAAGACACTTATTCAATGTATCGATTTTTATATGGACTCAGCATTAGTGTTAATCGCACGGTTGGTGTTTCGTTGGGTGAGGTTTGTCATGAAGTCGAGTTCCTCGGTTAGCGTCGGTTAACTCTTTGAAGCACCGTGGCGGCTGTATCTCCAACCCGAAACTCCGAGTACCTTCTTCCCACTGTGTGTTTCTATGCTTAATACTGTGAGTCACTCGCAGCACTGACTAACAGCATTGGCAGGTTAGTCTTTGTAAAGGAGTCACATTGAGTTCTCTGTGAGGCAGGAATAACTTGTATGTATTGACAAACGTGATGCAAGTTGTGACCTTGTTTAGGACTGGCGTACTCTTGCTGGCAGTGGTTCCACTGAGCGCTGTTACGTGTATTGCAGGTTTGCGGTTTTGGTAGGGGTTGTGTGTGTGTGTGTGTGTGTGTGTGTGTGTGTGTGTGTGTGTGTGTGTGTGTGTGTGTTCGCGCACACCGGTGCTACTGAAAACTCGAGCCTTCTTGTATGTGACGCCGTGTCGGTGGGTGAGTGCTGTCTGTCTGCGTCACTTGGAGACCTGTTTTAGGCACCTTCACAAACAAACAAGACTTTTGTCGATGGTATGTCCGTCCGTCCGTCCGTCCGTCCGTCCATCCGTCTGTCTGTGACTGATTTTCACTATTAAACTGCTGAGAATTCTTTAAATTCCCAGTTCTCGTTTCGGCCAACTGAAACTTGTCCGGAATTTATAGTTTTTAGCCACGTGAGACTTTGCTGAAGGCCATAAATGGCCAGCAGCTGGCTTGTCAGCTGCACAAACTGCAAAGAACGCCTTTGCGGATTGTGTGTGCGGTGTGAGGTGAGCTTGCTATTGCAGTATTCTCAGTAATAAAATAGTTTGGCTTCTCACAAGAAAACATACCGCGACTTTGGAAGCAGTCACTGTGTATTGTGAGAGTCTGGCTGTACCTGTGCACGCCGTGCCGTGACTCAGGCGGTTGGTTGCCGGCCTGTCAGTGCGGAGGCCAGGCCCTGTGGGATTTCTGCTGCACAAAGTGGCACTGGGACAGGTTTTTCTCCGAGTACTTAAGGTTTCCACCGTCAGTATCATTCCACTAATGCTCCGTACTCACTCACTCATCTACCACCGGCGCTGTGTAATCACTGCAGTTGACAGCGTGTTTCAGTGACGTTTTAAAATACGGAACCTCTGAATAGATCAACATTATGTGAGCACTGTGCGTGCTTTCTGATATTCAAGTGGATGATGCATACAGCAAGCAGCGAGCAGTGCGGAATGAGGTGTTGGCGGTGGTCGAGAGCAAGCGGGCTGTGTGGCCCGACTCAGACAGCGTCGACACAGAGCGACGTGCCGCCGCTGAACTGAACGGCAGCGAAGTATTGATAAGCTGTAAATGTGAAATTGTCCGATGATTAATGGTTACCGGACGGAAGATGTTTGTTTCTGAATTGCAGCGCTCGCGGACGCGTTTCGGCGGTTTGTAAGGGTGGGGCGGGGGTGCGATTGATTTTTTGTGCAGGGCATCACGGCGGGTCAACAGTCCATTAATTACCGTCGCTTGGCCAAACATGGCCTCCGCTCGTACTGCTTCTCGTTGTCAGTTCCAACTTCTGCCTCCGCCTGTGGGCCTGTCGATAATTGCGGCCGTCAGCTTTGTTACGAACGAGAGACAGCCACGTCGTATGACGTCATGTTCACGCGCTGATCCACTGCATCTCGCGCTATGATTTCGTCAGACAACCCTTCAGTTGACCCGTTCTAGAGGGGTGCTGTGAAATCAGGATTTCATTGACTATTAACGCCGTGGGTTTTAAAAATTTTTACAAGATAGCTTGGTAGGTGCTGTCGGCAAAGTACGACGCTGCAATGCCGATGGCAACTTAGGTACCTCTAGATGTCAGGTGTTTATGACCGGTAAGCATTATACTGCAGTCGCAAATGTATTAGGTCGGATTACCGACGTGTTAAAAACGATATTTTGCGGTGATTGAGACTTATGTTCTGACGCGACATACGTAGTTTTTCGCGAGGGTATCCCGGGTGTAACAGACCCTGACCCATGCTGTCAAGGTCAAAACTGTTCTCGTCACTAAATGACAGTATATTCAGTGGGGATATGTTCGTAGGGTGAAGACACTTTAACCTTTGGATGCTAGGGATACGGGCCCAAGGCTGCTGGCTGTGCCCCAGTGTAGACAGTTTGCAGTGTGTGGCAAGGCAGGACGAACGTGGGTGTCTGTGCTGCTATGGCGGTCGCTGTGGTGTGGCTGTGACACACGAGTGGCCAGTGGCAGCAAGCAGGTGTTGTCCCAAAGACATAACACCGTTCGTGTAAAAATGCTGAAGGTGAAGTCTTACATACGTGTAATTAAACACAATGCCGTGCAGACGTATGCGGAATGGGGTAGAGCTCCAGTCTTTCATAGCCTCGGCACTGGATGGTGGTGAGAATGGGTGACTTGACCCGCCTGATCCCTTGCCGCTTTGGATTATCCAAAGGAATCCTCTCCGTTGCATGTGGCGGCGAAAGGAGAAATTTTGCCCGTGTCGGGAGTGGAACCCCAGTTGCTGAGCATTGTAGTAGACCACAGTGTGATGTGAAATAGAATGTGTGTGTGTGACGTCATGCTACTCCTTGTGTGGTCACTTTTATGTACACATTTTTGCTTCTCAAGTGTGCATATAGCGTGTCCAGAAAGTTCCTACTTACTGTCTCGACCTGTCGGTACATATGGGCCGGTGAAAATCTGTTTCAAACTCTGCTGTAGTTTCGTTCGTAGATTCGGCGTGACATTGCTCGCACGCGTTCGTCTGCATTTATTATCAGTCTGTCCTGCAAAAGAAGTACAAGTTAGTATTGTCCAAATAATACAGACTGGAGCTTTATGGACACTCGGTGTTTCGTGATGTTTTGCAGAGTTTAAAACGTTTCGTTTTCTCTTTTTTTCCAGGTAAGCTAACGACAGTGTTGTGCATCAACTTAGCCATATCAGTACAGCTCTGGGATTAGGAGTTTTGTTGTCTTGCCTCGTCCTGCAGTCAGCTGCAGAGCTCGATAAATTGCACAAATGCCAGTAAGTACCCTCCGAGTCTTCTTGTCTCTGTCAAACTTTTTCAAGATTCTTCTGTTTTGTTGTTCTAAAGTCTGAACCTTAGCGTACAGTCTCAAGTGTAACATAAAGAAATGCTGTGGCTTGCTGATTCCCTTAGCCATATCCTTGTTCTAACTCCCTATCCGTCCGTTTTCTTTCTCTGCTGTATTGTGCCTTCACATGCTTCGGAGTCATGTCCGCCGCCGTGACGGCCTTTGACCCTCTGTTCCAGATTTCGTCCTTCCCCGTGAATAACCCGAAGTATTGATTTGATTTTACCAAGTTTTGATGGAAAACTATTCCTTTGCCTCTAGAAACAAGGAGATAATTTTTAAACACAGTTTGCTACAAGCCTAAACTGAAGGTCTCGGTCGAATTCTTTAGTGTCTTGAAGGCCCCGTGTTCAAATCTCGATCCTCAGGACGGCTGTTGTCACAGATTTTCGTGGCTACTTCAGTCGCTCGAGGCAAGTGGGGGACAGTAGGTAGAGGCCTGCCTCAGGTAAGTTCGCAGCTGCTGCTGACCGCTGGTACTGGATGCTACAGGCCCACAGTGTGAGCCGCTGACAACGTCGTTGAATGAACCACACGTAATAAATAAATAAGTAAATAAATAAATGTAATCCAGTGGGCGCGCGGTGTAAGGCGTGGGTCTGCGGCCGCTCGCTTGCGGGTATTGCGGGTTCGAATCTCGCCGGGGGCATGGATGTCTGTCTCTTGTGAGTGTTGTGTTTTGTTAGGTAGAAGTCTCTGCTGCGAGCCGATCACCCGTTCAGAGGAGTCTTACCGAGTGTGGTGTGTCTCAACAGTGTGGGGTCTAGGCCCACTGGGAGCTGTTGAGCCATAAAAAAGAAGCACAATCTTGGGGAAGACGCCGTTAGTTGTGATGCTTGCACATGCGCACACACAGTGTTTGTTCCGACAGCTTTATCGCCCAAAAATGCTCCATTTGCCTGCACGTGTGACAGCCGTGGTGCTCGTAGAATTGACAAATGCGACAAGTTGTATTTTGTTTCATATTCTGGTACGTAGATTTAAATGAGACGAAAGAAATGCGTTTTCTCAGAGCGGGCGTAGGATGCAGAATGACGGAACGTGCTCGTGTGGGTGATACGAAACTAGGGCACAACTGGCTCTAGCAGATGTCGGTACAGTTGTGAATAATGCAGTCTCTGTCCACGCCATGGAGGCGTATGGTGGTGTGAAGGTGGAGCTTCATATATTCTTGACCTCGGCATTGGATAGAGGTGGGTGGTCAGCTTCGCTCTCCGGCTGCTTTACTCCCGGGGAAGACCCCGCGTACGTCATTGAGTAGCAGGACTCGGTGGGCCGCAGATCCCGTTTTGGCGTTTTGGAGAAGCGAAAAATGAAAATCCTTCCCGCTGCCCGGAGTGGAACTGCGACTCCACGGGCGCCCACACACTCGCCCGGTTGCTGTGCGAAGTGCGGTAACCCGGGCGCTGTGATTAAACAAGTGTCAAAATAAATGGTCGGAATATTTGTGGCGAATGCCTGGAGATGGCAGGGACAGGAGGCAGAAAGGTAGACGAAGCAGTGCAAGGCTGATTTGCATTAACGCGCCGTATTGTGTACGTGTTACCCTAGTTTAACATCGAGTAACGAGATCCAGTTGGCATTTACTTCACGACGCACATTTTCGTTACAGAATCGCAGGCCATTTGTCCCGGGAAAGATCACGAATTTAAATTTTGGGATACAAAAATAGGCTAAGGCCTACAAATTAGAGGCTCGAAAGGAAGCAGCATGAAGTGAGTCTTTCCTCGGTTGCAGTCGGCTTGCTGGTGGCAACTCAACAACAGGCTGCGTTTGAATGCGTCGTTTGTTATGTCCGTGCGGCGCCTAATGTGCAACACGCTGTTTACGAAAGTTGGTGTCTGTAGTGACGAAGTGGATGTTGCATGACGAACGGAGCTCCTGTGGTCGTTGGAGACCCGCGACCGCGGTCTGACCTGTCAGTGGCACAAAGCACGCTAACAGTGAGTGCTCTTTCTGTCGCTCTGTTACTGTGTGCGGTGCTTGGCATTGGTGGGCGTTCGTTGCGAAGTAAAAAGGAACTCTGTGTGGGGAGACGACGTCCGTCCGTCCGTCTTTGTCATATCCTTAGCGTATAAATCCTCGGTAGAACTTCCATGAAATCCGGTGTAGGCGTCCTTCACGAAAGGTTGTCGAGCAAGCGTGGTTTGCAGGGAAATCGGCGGAGTGGCACTCGTGCTTTGCTTGAGGGCGTGAGGGCATTTACACCAGCACTTCCCGTCTTTCTTGACCGATTTAGGTGAAATTCGGTATGAACGGCCTGCACACAGTGCTGTTGAGCGTCTGTGGCCGTGCTTTCTTTTGTTATGACCTTCAGTGGCGTTACATTTGCGCGTGTACCGCGAAACTGAATGACGTGCCGAAAGTAAAGAGTGCCTTGGTGAAATCACGCATTGCCCCTTTATTCTGTAAACTGTACATTTGGCCTGCCTGTGAAATGTCGTGTGAGGTCAGTTGAGGCCACGTGGTTTGTGCTTAAAATAGTTAGCATGTGAAAGTGACGAGGGCACGTGCTAGAAGTGATCACACACTGCTGCTGGGGGACGGCGCGGTGCTGTAATTAATTCAGTTATGCTAAGTTCATTACCCGTATGTTACGTCCACTGCGGAGGCTATATTAAAGGCCGTCTTTTGTGCCGCGCTGTACGTGGGCGAAGAGAGAGTGCGGTCGTGAAATTAAAGCCATTAGGCGAGGCGCGATTTGGTCTTATGTTAGCTCGGCACCGTATGTGGAGAAGTCCAGGCGCGGCTAACGTGCGGATGGGGCAGTTTAAGGTATTGCCCGCCGTATAATAGTTCGCATTAGCAAGGGCAAGTTGAGACCATGCACACGGTGGTGAAAACTAAGGCTATGTCAGGGGTGGACAAATGTCACAAAAGCCAGGACCCATCTCAAAATTAAACCTGAATTATATTGAAAGATTCAGTTCGTACCTCGCAGTAAACACACTCCGTCTCGGTTATAAAAACCATCAGTTAATGCTGTATAGGGAAATAATCGCTGTTTGTTTTGAGATCCACACAAAACACATAAACACACTGTGTGGGCAGAACGTAGAATTTGTGAATGTTAAACCTGGCGGTACATAAAGTAACCACTGGGCCTTAAAGGGCTACAGTCCGTACCGCGCAGTAAACACACTCCGTCTCGTTTATAAAAACCATCAGTTAATGCTGTATAGGGAAATAATCGCTGTTTGTTTTGAGATCCACACAAAACACATAAATACACTGTGTGGGCAGAACGTAGAATTGTTGAATGTTAAACCTGGCGGTACATAAAGTAACCACTGGGCTTTAAAGGGCTACACTCCGTACCGCGCAGTAAACNGATCCACACAAAACACATAAACACACTGTGTGGGCAGAACGTAGAATTGTTGAATGTTAAACCTGGCGGTACATACAGTAACCACTGGGCTTTAAAGGACTACAGTCCGTACCGCGCAGTGAACACACTCCGTCTCGGTTATAAAAACCAGCCAGTTAATGCTGTATAGGGAAATAATCGCTGTTTGTACTGAGATCCACACAAAACACATAAACACACTGTGTGGGCAGAACGTAGAATTTGTGAATGTTAAACCTGGCGGTACATTCAGTAACCGCTGGGCGCAACTTCCCCCGTTTTTGGACATATTGTGAATTAATTTTGTTGAGCTTAAATCAGGAGGGCTGTATGAGAAGCTCGCAGTAGCAACTTGGCCTCTTGAGAACCATCTCAGCGTTTGCCTGAAGCCAAAGCACAACCAAGGAAAGCTGTGTCGAGTTGGCCGATCGCAGCACCTTCCGGATGCATGCTGACTTCCGGCCAGCAGTGCGGCAGACAAAAGGTGGAAATCCCCTAGTGTTTCCTTTGCATTTGTGCTGCTCCTTCATTGGTAGTTTAAATTGCATGTAATATGAAACTACGTAATTCCGGCCACATTATAACGCACCATTACATATAATATATGTTGTTCTCCTGTGCAAGTCTTGGCCCCGTGCAGTCGCCAGCGCCCCGTGCGGGCTTTCAGTTTGGTCCAGCGTGTGGATCAGCTTCGTGCTGTCTGTGGACCGGGTCCACCGGAAAGCTGTGTGATGACAGGCCACCTGAAATGAGAAGCCCCGCTGACACAGGGCTGTAGATGATTTGAACAGCCTATTGTCATTACGCTGGGGGTGTTTGTGCCGGGTCACAGCGCTGTGCCTTACAAGGAAGCCAGTCCGGCAGAAAGGCGAAAGGCATTTTGTATTTGTCGCAAATAGGGTTAAATTGGCCTAATTGTCTTAAATGGTGGGTATCACTGGACTTATTTTTACAGTGCAGTGTGCAAGCTGTCGTGGCGACGTCACGGCGTGAGGTCTGCTCACCGTTACACCGTGCACAGTCTCAGTTTGCGTGACGCTTGGGAGTCTGATCTTAGTTCGTAACATATTTCTCTGGAAAATCTGGAGCCAGTACTGTCGTCGAAACGGCTAGCCAATTGCTGCAGTGATTTCCATTCATTTTTTTATTTTGTTTTATGCAGTGTGACATTAAGACGGTAGTTTAATTTTTTGTGGGAATTGTTAGGTGTTGTGTTACAGGTTAACGGGAGCTATATCCATCCTTAGGGTAACGCAGGGGTGTACAACTGTTCTCAAAATCCAGGAGCCCCTCAAAATTCTAAGCGTCAGAATGGAACGTGAAGGAATTTCGAAACTGTGGATCCACAAATAGTAGACATCGCTACACAAAACTGGCGCCGGTATTTGTGCACCCCTGTGTTGTGTGCAATTTGTGGATCAATATCATACACCTCTGGTGTCTGATTGTGCCGCAGCCCCGTATGGCCTTACACGCTGCCCTGCTGACCTTGTGTTAGGGCAGTGCCGCAAAGGTGTCAGCTCAAGTCGTAGCTGCGCTGATTCCTGTCAGGAGGTGCTTAGTTCGAACCCCGGCCTTGACACAGACTGTTCTGGCTGAGAGTACCTTATTCTGGACTTTGAGGCCGTGTAGTATGGCATAAATTTCCTGACCTTCGGGGAAGCCAGCAGTCTCCATCTTCAGAATGAAACGTAAGCAAGTTTCCACCGCTGAACGCGGCCTCACGTCCCCTGAAGGTGGCTGGCTCCAGTCAGTTCAGATCTCGCACATTCTGCGGTTCGTAGTTCATTCCGGCAGTCCCTCCAGGCAAGTACTGCAGTAGCATCTGAAGCCGGAACAGGACCGCTTCCTTTCCGATACGTAACTGAATTGTCGTCCGACAGTTGAACGCTGTAAAACTTACGGAGTAGTGTAAGCTACAGGCAGCGTCGTTAAATAAGCAAATAAATGAACATTTATAGTATTACCGTATATGGCGCCACATCACTAGGTAATTATTTTCCGACGTTTCGAGATCACTACGTCGTCTCGAAACGTCGGGAACCAAGTACCCATTGACGCGGCGTTATGTCGCAATACGGCTGCGAGAGCCTGTAACCTTAATAAGAATAAATCAGTTTTGTTGCCAACAAATTTCACGTAACCACACACACGTGTATAGGGGACTGCTGCAACATGTTTCGGTTATTTCTTACAGCCATCTTCACGGAGCACTGACATACAAAGGATATATGTGGCGTCAACAGTCAACTTCTTCAGTAGTAAACAGTAACGTACGTTGTGAACATACTGGCGCGATGTCTGTGTGTGGTGTTGACAGTGTGTACGGATTGAAACTGTGCGGAACTCAAATTATCCCTTTAAAAACGAAGCGTATCTGTTTATATTCAGTGCGTACCGCACTGTAAACACTTTCCATTTCGGTTATAAAAACCAGTCTCTTAATGTTTTATAAGGCAAACTTTGCTGTTTGTTCTGAGACCCGTACAAAACACATAAGCGCAATGTGGGCACCACGTAGAATTTTTTAACGTTAAACCTGGCAGTACGTAAAGTTACAGCTAGGCCTTAAAAGGTTAAAATGAAGTGCATCCAAACGTCTGAAACCGCTAAGATAAATTCACTTCGAGCCTGTTGAGTGGTGAGTGCTCTGTATCGTGAAGCTGTGTGCAGTTTGTTGGCAAGAAACTTACTTGCGTACGTCTGTTGCACGGAAGGTGTCTAATCTGAGCGTCATAAGGAGTTTCCCTCTGACAGTCCGATGCCACTCTGTAAGCTCTGTTTTAAACTGTGTCTATGCCAGAACAAAAATGTGCGTAAAACACCTGAATTAACTCGCATGTAGATATACAGACGCGTTAAATTTGACTGGCGTGCAGATATTATAATTATACAGGTGCGTTAAATGTGACTGGCGTGCAGATATTATAATTATACAGGCACGTTAAATGTGACTGGCGTGCAGATATTATAATTATACAGGCGCGTAAAATGTGACTGGCGTGCAGATATTATAATTATACAGGCGCGTAAAATGTGACTGGCGTGCAGATATTATAATTATACAGGCGCGTTAAATGTGACTGGCGTGCAGATATTATAATTATGCAGGCGCGTTAAATGTGACTGGCGTGCAGATATTATACAGACGCGTTAAATTTGAGTGGCCTGCAGATATTATAGAGGCACACATGAAACTCCCTATCCGAGCACCAGTAGGCTGACCAGTGTAACCAGAACCACAATAAGCAGTAATGATGTTTCGATTTCACATTAACCCCGTGAATCTGAGGGAAGACTGTGTGACCGTCGGATAGTAGTGTATGGGCGTTGCGAACTGTAAAGTTGAATTTTTGTTAAAGTAACAGCGTAACGAGCTGTTAAGATGCTAGAGTGTATGTTACCTGTCTCCAGCGAAGTTTGTGCCAGTGGTCACGTGTCTGAACAGTTCCCAAAGCTGCACAGTTTTCTGTTCAGTTAGTTATTCGTCAGTGCACTGAGCTGTTACACATAGATCAGCGTCCTTTGGAACAGTGTTGTGGGCGGAAGTATGACTGTCAGTCAGCTGCAGCAGGTTGTGGCGGCCTGTCTGCAGCAAGTCCTGCAACGGTTAGGCGCGGGGATCACGCTAAACTTGCTGGATGTGGAAGGGTAATTGAGGGGGAGGGAAAGTGGGGTGTCTTCGCGTAATTATTGGAGCCTGTTGCCCTGTTCCATGACTGTTATTTTGGCGATTTTTTGCCGTAATATGTGCTGATTGGTCAGCGTTACAAAGAACAAACCAAGAGGGAGCACTTACTTTAGTTTTGATTGTGAGAAAGTGTTACATTGTGACTGAGTTTTGATTCCACGCCAAACCACCAGCACAAATACAGGAGCATTCTGCTGGAATGACGTGCTATATGTTCTGACCTTTGTAAAGTAACTAATGAATCTGCAGAAAGCATAGGAGGGACTGAAATTCTCTTGAGACGCCTCTTGTAATCGAAAAGCGCACTTTTTTGTGCCAGTTGATAATAAGGCACATTTTTCATCCTAAAATCCGTGTGTTTGAGATCGAAGTCTGCAGTTGCACTTCATTAATCACCGTGTTCATACAACTGTTAGGTCTGTGTCTGCCCAGTAGTTTGTCCCTGGCCGCCGCTTTTCCAATGTGCAGGTAGTCGGGGTCCACCAGGTTCACTTCAGTGTGTTGCGAGTGATGTTGTTTTTTTCCTGAACTTGCTTTCCAAGAAGATGGCGGAAGTGGCTCCGGGTGGGTCGCGGACACACACGTAACAAACACGTTCCTTCATTGCACGTAGAACTTCTGCTTGTGAAACTGAAGGCGCTGCATGCAGGATGGTCTCTTCCAGATCGTCTTCAGTGCAAGGATGGTCACTGTGCTCGTTGTGTTTTTAACATGCCCCACAGGTAACTACATGAGTCCAAGTCCGGTGATCGATGAGGCCACAATCTCTGCTTGTTATTCAGTCATCAAAAACACTCCGTAAGCGGCGGACCGTCATGACAATTGTGTCAGAATGAAATGTCGGTGTGAGTTTGTGGTCTCAGAAAAAATATGAACCGGTAGAGTTATACCGATACATTTCCTCTTCCGACCCCCTGCCCCGCCATTCTTCTCCTGGCTATCCCACCCCTGAAGATGGAAGCTGTGTGTACCATCGAAATGCATGGAGCCGATTACCCAGAAGAGCCGGGTCTTCAGCTGCACGTCCGTGCAGTCATGTAATCAGGGTGCGGGAGCGGATACACGGCGCCTTTCGTGTCGGCTGTATCTGATAATTATAGGGACAGAATGTAAGGTTGACCCTCGTGGTAGCTTGCGCCGTGTTTACCCCAGGTGCCGTTTGTAGTGAATGGTCCGTTTCCGTGCCGTTGCCCGAAATACGGCGAGTCATAAACGTAAGTGTGCCATGATGTAAATCGAGGTGCTGTGTGGCGGAATGTGACGCCGTACAGTCTGCTACGTACGTCCATGTTCACGATAGAAGCGTCCTGTAGGGTCAGGTTTCCACCCAAGTTGTAAAGTGTATTGACCCGGACGGAGACTGAAGCGACGTGCGTTGCATCGCAAGTATATTGCACCGCCGGTCGTGACGTAGCGCCAGGTTAATCACGTGACAGGCTGCTACTACAGCGGAAGTGACGTCACGATTTACTGCAATGCAGACGCTGCCACTGGGCGGAACCTCTACTGCCCGATCTGTAGAGAGGGCCCCATCGTAGCTGGCGGAGACGACAATGGTGTGAGGGCCGGGCTGCGAGTTGTGGACTTTTTACAGCTGTGTAGTTGAGGATTCCGGCCGTGTGGGGTGTGACGCTGTGTTGTCGGGCGAGTGGTTCCAGACGTTTCGAAGGAACCTAGTGTGTTCGTCGTCAAGGGTCGAGTGGACCCAGGAGAATTCTTGGGCTGCTTAAATCTCGACGATGAAGGTACCACGTTGCCTCGAAACGTCGGGAACCACTCGCCCGACAACACAGCCTCACACCCCAGAAGACGGAATCCTCACGAGAATGTCTGCATTCAAAGCATTAGCGACCATTTGTGACCACCATCAGCTCAGACGGCTGAAGAATTTCAGAATGCTGTGAAGACAGGTGGTAACCCTGCGAATGTAACAGTTCGTACCTCTCAGTAAACGCAGCGCCGTTCATTTTGTTTGGGGCTCAATGTGAGGATCGTACGAAACATGTAAAGACACTGTGTGCCGTCGAAACGCAATTTTTCCCCTTTTAAAGCAGAAACATGCACGAGGCATATCCGATAGTGTGTATGTTCCCACTCTGTAACGTTCTGTGTTGCCTGAGCATTTTATTTCTCTGTAAGGTGTAGCGCTTATAGTAGGGTTAACATGCAGCAGATGGCACAAGAGTCCGTCAGTTAGTCAGTCCGTCAGTCAGTCAGTCAGATGCTGTTCGGGGGCTCAGTTGATGTGCAGTGGTAATGACATTGGAAACTTGCTCCCGCAAAGAAGTACGTGGTGTGATTCGGTTTTGTGGGCGAAATAAGTTTCTTCCATCGAAATTCGCCGCCAACTGGTAAAGCTGAATGGTGAGGGCGTGATGAAAGTGCGCCACGTCAGAAAATGGCGCACAGAGTTCGAAAATGGCCGAACGCACAGACATGGTGATGTTCGCACCTGTCGGTCAGCGCGTCAAGGACGGTTGTGAAAGCAGCGCGAGTGGAGGAACTGATTTTGGGCTGCTGAAGCAACACCTGGCACATCGCTGGTAACAGGATGATGAGGAAGTGGAAATGGCTGTCCGTGAATGGTTGCGAATACCTGAGCCTGGTGTCTAACTTTCGGAACATCCAAACTGATGCCAGCAACGGACAACTGCGTCGGTGCGCTAGGAGAGTGTTGTCAGGCGTTGGGTGCCACTGTCAAGTACATCGTAGAACAGAGTTCTTCCTTAAAACACAGTAGTTGCTCTGCTACTCAAATTTCTCACCTTTTATGGAATCCGAAGGTTCATTATGTGCCAGTAGGAGCTCTCCAGTTGTCACTGTCCTTTGCGAGATCAATTGTTTCCACGCCTTCCCGTCCATCTTATTCAAGATCGATCTTATTATTATCCTCCCATATGTGCGTGGGTCTTCCAAGTCGTCATTACAGGTTTCCCAGCCAAAATCCTGTGTGCGTTTCTCGTTTCCCTCGTCCGTGCCCGATGCGTCACCCATCTCATTCTGTTTGATTTGATGACGTCAGTACTTGTTGAGGAATGCGAAGCTTCTGTTTGCACAGTGTTCTGAAGGTTCTCTTTGCCCACTCCTCCGCAGCCTCAGGCTGCTTCTCCTTTTGGACCCAAATATCGTCTTCAGCAACCCATTTCGAATGCCCCCCACTACACTCCAGTACCCTCCATACACTCCAGTACCCCCACTACACTCCAGTACCCTCCATACACTCCAGTACCCTCCATACACTCCAGTACCCCCATTACACTCCAGTACCCTCCATACACTCCAGTACCCCGCACTACACTCCAGTACCCCGCACTACACTCCAGTACCCCCCACTACACTCCAGTACCCCCACTACACTCCAATACCCCCCACAACACTCCAGTACCCTCCGCCTGTGTTCTCCCCGTAAACACTTCCTGTTTTCATAGTCCTCTCTTTTTCTTTAATTTTTCATTTAGAACAGAAACTGTCATTGCAAGTGCTGTACAGGTTGAAGGACTTCACGTGCAGCAGATGTTTGTCTTCCACGTGCTTCTGTGTGCACGATATAACCCGTGGCATTGTGTGTATTGTCCCATTAGACGCACAAGCAAGCACGGTGTGATTTGTACACACCCGTGATTCAAATCTTTTGATTGTACGCACACATCTGACCGCGCTTTTAATATACCTTTGTAACTGAATGCCTGCGACATGGTGTGCCGTGCAGAATGTCGCTGTTCGCTGACATGACGTGTTGCACTCTGGGGACGGAGGGGCGTCCCACCCACTGTATGAAAAGTCACTTTGTGTATCCACAACCCTGTCTCGGTCTGTGTAACGTACGCGTGTTATTAGAATCGCAATGCTTTCATATCTTGAAGTCATATTAACCCTTTGAAACCTGCTGGTTACTGTATGTACCGCCAGGTTTAACACCCAACAATTCTACGTTCTGCCCACACAGTGTGTTTATGTGTTTTGTGTGGATCTCAGAACAAACAGCGATTATTTCCCTATACAGCATTAACTGACTGGTTTTTGTAACCGAGACGGAGTGTGTTTACTGCGCGGTACGGACTGTAGCCCTTTAAAGCCCAGTGGTTACTTTATGTACCGCCAGTTTAACATTCAACAATTCTACGTTCTGCCCACACAGTGTGTTTATGTGTTTTGTGTGGATCTCAGAACAAACACCGATTATTTCCCTATACAGCATTAACTGACTGGTTTTTGTAACCGAGACGGAGTGTCTTTACTGCGCGGTACGGACTGTAGCCCTTTAAATATATAAGTAACTTAAGTTAAATTTCGTCTTTAAAGGATTAATTGGGAATGTAGAAGCAATATCAAAATATGTGCTACATGAAAATTGACAAAAATGAAAGATTTGTTTATCTTTTTAGTTACGAAATATGTCGATTTTTGTGAAAGGTGAACATTCTTCATCCTGTCTTTAGAACGTGTGAATCCAGACTGCTCCATCACGCCTTACGTTTTTAAGACACATTTTAATATCAGTTTCCAAGTATAATTCTGTTTGCGTTTCCCACCTTCCCATGCGTGCTACAAGCACCGCCCTCGTGGTCTGTGTACCTCGCTCTCGCAGGCAGTCATACTGCGGCAGTGTGTGCGTTGCCGGCAAGTTTGCTGCCCCTTTATTTTGAATATTGTGTGTTTTTGTATCTGAAAGCTGTGCACTTCGAGCACTTCTACCCTGCAGCAGCTGCACCGAGGTGATGACGATATGCGAGATTTGAGGTTCTCACAGTGGCTCTGGTGTAACGCCGTGTGCATTGGAATAATGAATTGACGTTTGTATACTGGCACATGGGTTTGCCCAACTTCTTGAAATAATTAGCGTACAGTTTAAATTAATTGAATGCAGTGAACACAATCATTCTTGATAAGCTCACAGTGAGTTATTTCATCCAGAAATACCTCGCTTTTTATGGAACCCGTGTTCTATCCTGGGCGCCTCACGCTCGCGTTTCTGTACCGTCCAAATCAGTCTTATGTTCGAATCTCATGACTTTGCTGTGTGTTGGCGGTACGGGGTTCGGTTCCTGGCTGGGGCAAGAGGTCTTTCCCAGCTTCCGGACCGGCTCTGGAGCCAATCTAACTCGCTTTTAATGCGTACCGGTTAAAGCGGCTGGGGCATGAAACTAACCACGCACTTGCATGGATTGCGCTGGTTAAGAACGAGTGGAACTTCTTCCGCCCCGCCTCCCGTATGTCATGGCGTGTGCGGGGTTTTATTTACCTTCGCCTTTTGCTTCACGTTGTCAGTATAACACTGGAAGTACATACACACAGGTCGCCACATGTGCGCCTGATGTCCCATACAGCGTCGCAGTCTGACGCTTAGAACCACGTGACTTGGTAAGGGTCAGAAACAGAATCTGGCAGTTCCCCTGTTGAGCAATAAGGGAGCCCCGTGACAGTGCGGCGCATTAGTGTGAAAATCTGTAACAAAGTGGGCTGCTCACTCCGTATTTCCCCCCACATGAGAACGCGCCGGTTCCTAACACATTTGTGCCCCATATCAGCTTTTCAGATCGCACATTTTACTACAGTTGGCGACTCACGAGAACGACTTTAACTTAATGTTGGCATCGTAGGCGCATGACTACGCCGTACCGTCAGATGTTTCTGACCAGTAACCGACGTATTTCAGTTAAAAGTGCGTTGGGTTGAAGTACGGTTGTATCTTGTGCGTGCGAGTTTATACAGTTATTTTGTTTTCCGCTCTGTCTGGTGGCAGATGTATGTAAATTGGCATTCAGTATTGTGACAAACTGAACACCTAATAATTGGTGACCACTGGAAAGTGGCACAGACTTATATTTTTGATAGCAACTAAATATTTGCTTTCTTCGCAAGGATAGCCTGCTGATAGGGAACCTCCTCCCCCCCCCCCCCGCGGTGTCAAGGTCAGAGTTGTTCTCGTGAGTCAGAAACAGTGTCTGTACCACTTGCTTTAAAGTGCAACTGCTCTTTAGTCTGCTCGCACAGTGCATTTTTGTGCCATATAATTCTCACAATAAATAGCCGTCGTTTCGCTAAACAGCATTGGCCGGTTAGTATTTGTAATGGAGATGCAGTGTGTCTTCTGTAATGTAGGTACTGAGTTTTTAGTTGTTACTTAAATGAACTTAACAGCGTGTTGTTTGTGGTCCGCCCTGTACGAGCTCCAGAGCCATTCTCAAATGGCCATCCCCTGACTGTTCTCTGCTGCCATAAATCACGCACTGTAGCCGACTGCCTGCTGAATATCCGCGATAGGAGGCAAGTCGGAGGGAAGTTTGCTTATCGACCTGCTCCATGCGGCGATATATATCGATCCCCCTGCTAAAATGTCCCATCTGAAATTTCTTAGAATTGCAAGCGAGTATTGCCATGCTGTAACATATCAGAGTGCCGCACCGCGGTGACTGCTTCCGTTTCGATTCTGCCCCCTGCCCCCTGCCTCGGCCAGCACAGCGCAGTGTACAGAAGCAGTCACACAGTTTACACGTCACTGTGGCTTATTTAACGCGCAGTTTAATTGCGTAGGCCAATTCGTTAAGCATTGACTGTATACAGAAGATCTTCAAAATTTGTACTCGTCAACAAATCGTCGGTTGATGGGATAGGCGGGACATGTGGAACGTAGGGGCAGAAGATAAATGCTTACGTGATTTTAGTGGGGAAACCTGAAGGAAAGGACTACATGCAGCACGTAGGCGTTGATGGGAGGTCATATGAACATGATTCTTAAAGGAAAAATGGGAGGGCGTGGACTGGATTAATCTGGCTCAGGATAGGGGGACGGTAGTGGGCGGTTGTGAACACAGTGGTGAACCTTCGAGTTCCTTGCTGGTAACGCCGTAGCAACGCTAAACAACTTAACGTTGTTGTTGCTTGCTGAGCGAGTTTGTGCGTTTCGTATTGTGCTGAGAATGAAGTAAAATAATGGCGGTTAGCTGATTGGTCTTCACAGTAGAACGGAATGTGTTTTCTGCTGTGTGGATACTTAGTTGTGAACTTCGGGCTTCCGGCGGCTAGCAGTGTGTCAGTGCTGTTGGGTGTGTATTGATGATGCCCGGGGGAGGACAGTTCTGGGAAGACGGTCGGCCGCCATCTGTCAGTACTGCTGGCGTGTAGTGCATGAAGCTTATCCGATCAGCCGCGCGTCCCTAATTAACCCTCTAAAGCCCAGTGGTCACTTTCTTACCGCCAGGTTTAACATTCAGCAATTCTACGTTCTGCCCACACAGTGTGTTTATGTGTTTTGTGTGGATCTCAGAACAAACAGCGATTACTTGCCTATACAGCATTAACTGGCTGGTTTTTATAACCGGGACGGAATGTTTACTGCGCGGTACGGACTGAGTGTTTAGCTGCCTTTCACCTTGCTGTCAGTGTCCGAGACCTGGAAGCAGCAGCATCTGTTGACGCTTTCGTGACACGATCGCCCGCGACATTCGCGTTTCCTTTATTTCGATGCATTTTAAGACACAGTGTGTTTGTGTAATGTTCGTCTGTGACCACATCAGACTATTGCCTGTAGGCTGTGACCACATCAGACTGTTGCCTGTAGGCTGTGACCACATCAGACTGTTGCCTGTAGGCTGTGACCACATCAGACTGTTGCCTGTAGGCTGTGAAGTCGAGGCAGTTTCATTCTGAGCATTTCCTTCGTTTTGTTGTTATTTTTGTATCTTTAAAGCAAGGAGACGTTCCAGATAAACTCACACGTGTTTTCAGACCATGGAGCCCGATTTCGTTGTGTTGCTGCTGTTGCAATGGTTTAGCTGCTAGATGCTGTCATATTAACAAAGAAAGCAGCGGGCGCTGCGGCTTCCGTTTCTCTCTTCGGGAGCGTGCACAGGCCGTTCTGATCCACTTTCTTCACGGTACTGCGATTTGCGTGCTGGTTTTTATTTAGGCGGAAAGATCAATATGGCTGCGTGTTTTTTTTTTCTTCGCTCCGACTAGATAACTCTACCCGCTTCTTTTGTTCATGTCGCCGTATGCAGTTAGTTGCTCAGGACACACGGGTGTGCAGTGCAAGTGCCACTGTCCACATAATTGTGTGCTGGCCATCCCCCTGTTCCTGCGCGCCTGAGTGTTCCCACTGTGCCGTGTTGGTTCCCTGCGCACTGCAGCAGGCTGTGGACAGCGTTATGCGTCGTAAGTTTAAATTCAAGATGACTTCGTTCCTCTTAGTCTCTAGTTGTGCATGATTTTGGATTCATGTCGCCTGGGGTAGGGCGCCTTGTCACAGGGGTGGTGTTTCCCGACGTTTCGAAAGAGTCATGTGCCTTCATCTGAAACAGTAGAGGGTCCAAGAAGAGGTCGAAACGCTGAAGGCAGGTGGAGATTCATAGGCCCGCCGGTCTGGTTGATGAAGGACAGGAAAGCATGGCGAGCCAATGGGGGAAGGTGGGGGAGCGGGGCCTTGTTTGTGTGGGGATGCTCTGATAGTAACCATAATTTGTCGTAGCCTTCTTTCGAAACGTCGGGAGACACGAACGTGAAGCGTCAACAGAACCGCTGTGTGAACCTCAAATTTCAAACTTGAGTGAATAAATGGTGTTTATTCGCCGTGAGTTCCTTGTACAGCGCATTTCCTTCTCATTTGTGTTCTCGGTTTTGATTATCCTTGCCAGCGGTTCGTATTGTGAGGTGGGTTTCCTGCCTACGTCAAGTTCTTCGAAGTGACGTCCCCCTGTCTGCAGGGGCCACATGTCGTCGCCACATTTCGGAGTGTCTGCAGGGGCCACATGTCGTCGCCACATTTCGGAGTGTCTGCAGGGGCCACATGTCGTCGCCACATTTCGGAGTGCTCGACGAAGCAGAGACAGGCTGAAGTGCAGTCATGCTTCGTCACTGAAAAGTAACATTTTTGGTTAATCGTCAACCATGTGTCGACCCTAACAAACATTTTCACAAACCACTCCTAGCGCCCACCATCGTGATCGGTCAGTTACTGTACGTGCTGGCAGTTTCGGAAGGCTCACTGCTGTGAGCACAGATCCCAGTGACAAGCCAGATTGTTAAGCTAAGCGTACCGAAACGTCCTTGGACTTCTGTCTAAAGAAGACGCAATTTCGTCTTACTCGTATTTTTCTTTGTCAGTAGCTCTGCTCCGTTTCATATTATCCATATTCCGCCGTGATCTGTTACTGTCACATCTGCTTGGTACAGGAACACCAAGAAGTTTTGGCAAAACGCACGCCGGCATGTGCTGCAGGATGAAGCTTTTGGTGTATCCGTCTGTTACGAATGCGCGTTGTTCAGCGCCGCACGCCGTACTCTCCCCGTCAGTTCGCTGCGAGGGACGAAAAACACTGATATCTTATGCGTGACTGACCAGAAGAGAGCGCGGCAGCCATGTTTCTACGAAACCTAATACTGGTCTACCAGATTAGACGGTGTCATGGCACAGACCATGAAGCACGACAGTATTGCTTCAGGGTTTGACGCAGTACGTTGTTCAGCAGTACACTGTTTTACAGTTCTGTGCACATTTCGAGTAGTTAACGAACTGCGAGTGTTCACTGCCACACTGCTGCGAATTCCCACCGGCTTCTCTTTCTTTATCGGAAGGAAGATGAAGTAGTGTCAGTCCCTCTGCAGGAACTGCAGTGGCAGTCACACTGCAGTAACTGTAGTAGAAGCCCCTCTGTAGTAACTGAAGTAGTCACAATGCAGTAATTGTAGTGGCAGCCCCTCTGCAGTAACTGTAGTAGCAGTCGCTCTGCAGTAGCTGTAGTGGCAGCCCCTCTGCAGTAACTGTAGTAGCAGTCGCTCTGCTGTAGCTGTAGTGGCAGTCCCTCTGCAGTAACTGTAGTGGCAGTCACACTGCAGTAACTGTAGTGTCAGTCCCTCTGCAGTAACTGTAGTGGCAGTCCCTCTGCAGTAACTGTAGTGGCAGTCATACTGCAGTAACTGTAATGTCAGTCCCTCTGCAGTAACTGTAGTGGGAGTCACACTACAGTAACTGCAGTGGCAGTCATACTGCAGTAACTGTAATGTCAGTCCCTCTGCAGTAACTAGTGGCAGTCGCACTGCAGTAACTGTAGTGTCAGTCCCTCTGCAGTAACTGTAGTGGCAGTCCCTCTGCAGTAACTGTAGTGGCAGTCATACTGCAGTAACTGTAATGTCAGTCCCTCTGCAATAACTGTAGTGGGAGTCACACTACAGTAACTGCAGTGGCAGTCATACTGCAATAACTGTAATGTCAGTCCCTCTGCAGTAACCGTAGTGGCAGTCACACTGCAGTAACTGTAGGTGCAGTCTCTCTTCAGTAAATGTAGTGGCTGTCCTTCTGCAGTAACTGTAGTGGCAGTCATACTGCAGTAACTGTAGTGGCAATCATACTGCAGTAACTGTAGTGGCAGTCCCTCTGCAGTAACTGTAGTGGCAGTCACACTGCAGTAACTGTAGGTGTAGTCCTCCAGTAACTATATTGGCAGGCCCTCTGAGTAACGTAGCGATCATGCATACGAGTTAAAACCCGGTAACACGAAAGACAAGGGATCTGTCAGGCTGTGTTCGCCGTGCTGCTGGAAGCAAAGCGAAGCGAGCCGAACGATTAAACGTCCTAGTAGAAACAAATGCTTGTTTCCTGTGAGGTAGGGACTGTATTGCGTCTTGGTGCGGGGGGCGGGGATATCCGAACGAAGAACATGACACAAAGGTCTGAGGGAAGGAATGGAAAATGTTGTAAGGGTAGCAAATATATTAACTAGTTAGTTGTAAATATGGCTGCAGATATTAAAGCAACCAACTGTCCCTAAAACAGTATCAGGTTTGCTATCCATCTGGAAGAATGTGGGGGACCCTATATTGGATATGGGGTCGGACTACATCATTCCAGTCTATTATCATTCCAAAATCTTCAGAGTCATTATAGACCGGGATTATTGGAAAAATAGAGACCCAGTGCTCCCGGAGGATGCTTTGATCTGGTTTACTGACGGCTCAAAGACTGCCTCAGGGACAGGGTCTGGTATTTCAGGCATAAGACCAAAAAGAAGCCTTAGCTTCCCTTTGGGTAAATATGCCACTGTTTTTCAAACTGAAATATATGCCATTCTTCAATGTGCATGTGAGAATATAAGAAAGGCTTATAAACACAAGCGGATTCTTATTTTCTGTGACAGCCAGGCTGCGCTTAGGGCACTTAGTAGCCCGAAACTGACCTCGGGACTGGTTGCAGAATGTTTAGATGCCCTCTCTGCACTGGCTTGCCTGAATGAGGTAACCCTCATTTGGGTGCCAGGGCACTGTGGCGTTCCTGGAAATGAGGAAGCTGATAGGCTTGCCAGATAAGTGTCAGCTATATCGTTACTTGGTCCAGAGCCGGCTCTTGGAATACCTAGGTGTTCGGCAAGAGAAGCAGTTAAAAACTGGACTGAGTGTCAACATTATAACGTCTGGAAAGAGTTGCCAGGACAGAGACATGGCAAACTTTTCATAGAAAGGCCATGTAAGAGAAGAGCTGATGACCTGCTCAAATTGAATAGGCATCAACTAAAAACGGCAGTTGCGGTCCGCACGGGACACGCTCCTGTGAGGAAGCACCTGTATATTATGGGCCTGTTTGATGGAGATCCAACCTGTAGATTTTGCGGGATGGAGGCTGAAACAGTGCAGCATATTATTTGCTACTGTGAAGCATTGGCACGTCAGCGCTATAATGTTTTGGGGAAGCTGTTTGCTGAACCGAAAGATATAAGCTCAGCTTCAGTAAGGGACCTTTGCCTCTATATAAGAGGCACAGGATTATTGAACCTGTGCTGAATGGAGTGTTTAGGGCTGCACAATAAGCCTAAGGCTGAGGTGCATCTGGGGCATAAGCTGACGGGCCCTAAAGAAGAAGAAGAAGAAGAAGAAGAAGAAGAAGAAGAAGAAGAAGAAGAAGAAGAAGAAGAAGAAGAAGAAGAAGAAGAAGTAGTTGTAAATATACGAAGACAATGCAGGGGACGTGTACGGCACAAAACCTGCCGTTGGCAGCCGCAGGCCTTGTAGGCTGTGTGCGGTCTTGAGAAACAATAAACAAAAAATATCCAAATAAAAATTGTTGGATTTCCCTTTTTGCGGACGAGAGAAGCCTGCGATGCTGAGCCCATAATGTTGACAGCTGATGGGCCCAGACGGTAGGCCTCTGTCTTTTTGTGTTGGTGCTTGATGCCGGACACACCTTCCGCCATTTGTGTGGCTCGGATAGCTCAGTCTGTGAGCGACATGAGTTGCACAGAGCGCTGCCACTCTGACAGTCGCCATTCCTCGTATCCTCTTGACATCTTGCTGCCTCGTTCCCACCTGTTTACTTGTCTGTGTGTTGCTGCACGAGGTGCTACAGTGCGTGTCCCTTCGCCAGAGAGGAGTGCCCGTCAGAGCGGTACAAGAAGAAGGGAAGCCTACACAGGGCTCGAAGGGCCTCCCGCTCTTCTCACTAGCCGCAAAGAAAGTAAGACGCCGTGGGACGGACTGGAGCCACATGGACTTGGATATTCGCTTTTGCGCGTGATTGTTAGCGTAAAACGGGAAGTCATTAGGCCATACCTTATGCTTCAGGCCTTTCCACTTTTCCCCCTTTCGTGCCCTTGTTTTGTTCCCTCCGCTCTCCGTTGACACTGTATGACACATTATTGCCCCCGGCGTGGCGCGGATTACATCTAGCGCCACGTCGTATATAAACGGTGTGTTTCCGTGGAGGCGGCCAGTTTATCCGATCATAAACTCTCTCCTGTTTTCCCCGTGACCTTGCAGCTGTCCTACTGTCCAGTGCTGGGGTTTCCCTGTACATTGTAGGAATGTTTTCCTTATGTTGTTTATATCCTAACAGAAGTGATTGAGTTTTCCCTAAACAGTGCATTTTCCTCGATTCTGAGGGGACTTGCCTGACATTATGTGGAAATAAATTGGCTTGTACTCAAACTGTTGCATTTAACAGCAAACGTTTCAGTTTTTTCGAGTGTTCTTGTCTGGTGGATTTCCATTAACTTTAATTTCCGAGTTACAGAGCGTGACGGACGGACGGACGGACGGACGGACACTATACACTTTGCGGGTCTGCTTGTTCACTGCGTGCCAAACCACGAACAGCGGTGTACTTGCACCATTCTTGCACTATAGTGCACGTAGCAACGAGACCAGAGACCAAGAAACGGAGGAAATTTGTCGCAGGAATTCGGAACTGAGTGGCAGGGACAGGCAGTACAGCCAAATGCAGCTGAGTGCAGTGGCAGTGTTATCTCTTGCCGGTCTGCAGAGGGTACACTTTAGGTGCCAAGGTGTCGGGGAAACTAATCCGTCCATCTTGAGGATGGAAGTGTGATGTCGCGAGGTGTTGCTGGGACCGGCCATGAGATTCTCTGATTCTGCCCCGAAGAAATGGGGGGGGGGGGGGGGGGCAGTACGGCTTTTTTGTAGCCGGATTGGGAGGTTACACAGTGCCATGGAGACAATGTAAATGCGCAGACAAGTTTAAGGAATGCAACCCGCCCCCGTGCGATCTGTTTTGCTGTTTCTTTTTTGGCTAAGCCGCTTCTCTGCTGATCATTCCTTTTGTTAATGGCTGGAACCAAATGACAGTCAGACGGAAGTATAATCCCCCCCCCCGGCCTTAATTATTGTTGTTTTATTGCGAATTAAGCGGAGTGAAGGCGCCACAATACGGAAGTGAGCGCCTTCCGCATTCTGCGTGTCTCGCTGTTCACAGCAACGTATTGTCTTCCGTTCAGCTGCGGTGCCTTGATCAGCTGAGATCCGGCAGAATCACTGCACTGCCACCTGTCGGTTCTGCTGAGTGTCAGCTGCACACGTGTCCGTGCAGCGTGTTACAGTTTTATCGGCTAATCGTGTTTATTTATTGGAGGGTGGTTCGCGAGGGCTGCTTACCCGGTGAGGCGCCGGTTCGATTCCACGTCAGTCCACGTGGGATTTGTGGTAGACGTATCACGGGGATAGGCTATTTGCCGAGTACTTCGATTTTCCCTTGTCATTATCTGTCAACAGATGTTCAATACTCATTCATTGCTGTATAATCTTAGCGCTAGACAGCGTCCTGAAATACCCACCATGTTCTGTCTGTCTGTCTGTCTGTCCTCCCAAGCGAAACGCTCCACTGCATGGTGCAGCTGCCCCCGTGTCAATGCAGCTGTGCAGAACATGTAAGTATGTAGGCCTACCGTACACTTAAAATTGCGTTTCGTGAATCGAATGCATTTAAATCAACCCCTTAAAGCCCAGTGGTTACTTTATGTATCGCCAGGTTTAACATCCACAAATTCTACGTTCTGCCCACACAGTGTGTTTATGTGCTTTATGTGGATCTCAGAACAAACAGCGATTATTTCCCTATACAGCATTAACTGACTGGTTTTTATAACCGAGACGGAGTGTGTTTACTGCGCGGTACGGACTGTAGCCCTTTAAAGCCCAGTGGTTACTCTATGTACCGCCACGTTTAACATTCACAAATCCTACGTTCTGCCCACACAGTGTATTTATGTGTTTTGTGTGGATCTCAGAACAAACAGCGCTTATTTCCCTATACAGCATTAACTGACTGGTTTTTATAACCGAGACGGAGTGTGTTTACTGCGCGGTAACAGCGGAGCTTCTAAATATTATTTGATTGGAATTAAGGTTTCAAGGGTTAATTCCATTCCTGATATTTTCTTTTGTAAATATGATACCGTGCCTAATAAATCCGCTAAATGGCAATCCCGAAACGTCGATTGCTCCACATAGAGTATAATTAAAGAAACCATTAATATTGGTTTAATCACCTCTCGTGAATTTGGGTGAGCACAAGCAGCCTTGCAATTAGCAGCTAGCCGATGTGTCCACTTCACCAGCAACACGTCGCATCGCACAGCACATAGCGGCCCTGCGTGTGGGATGTGTGCGCGCTCTTTTGTGCGTCCATGGAACCTTGAGGCAGCGTTGTAAAATTAGATGGGATTTTCCTGCCGTCGGTGCTGCTTCAGCGTATACTGTGCTTGGCGTGAATGTTATTCGCATGTACAATACTGAATCCGTGCAAAAATCCACATAACTGCCACTTGACATAAAACGAACTCGTGTGGGAGGCATAAGCCTGAGAGAATCTCCCGACAAGGTGTGTGCGAACCGTACATCATTTGTGGTGCTCGTAATGTCCTTTTGTCAATAGCTCAACCGACAAGATCGCATATCTGATTCTCCCCGAAGTTGCTACAGCCTTGTACAGGATAACCCCGAAGGGACGTAGTGTTGTGTGGTTGGTGTCAGTTGATGTGCTGCACTTACAGCACTGGTCTGAATCCAGCAGCACTAATAGGGCGCAGGATAGCAGCGCATTCAGTATGTGATCCATGTCCGTCAGATAACCATGAGAGCGAAACGTTTGCACAAGTGCAGCAAGTGTTGTGCACAGTGCAGCAAGTGTTTGCACAAGTGCAGCAAGTGTTCTGCACGGTGCAGCAAGTGTTTGCACAAGTACAGCAAGTGTTCTGCACGGTGCAGCAAGTGTTTGCACAGTGTAGCAAGTGTTTGCACAGTGTAGCAAGCGTTCTGCACAGTGTAGCAAGTGTTCTGCACAGTGCAGCAAGTGTTTGCACAGTGTACCAAGTATTCTGCACAGTGCAGCAAGTGTTGGCACAGAGTAGCAAGTGTTCTGCACAGTGCAGCAAGTGTTTGCACAGTGGTGCTTTCCTCAGCCGCTCTGATTTCTGCCCTCAGTTCTTCGAGCCTCCATGCGGTGTCACTGACAACTAACTGCCAACTCTTTTAAATTAATTTTTCGTTTACAGCTGTTGGTTTGTCTGTTTCGATTTAATAATAATAATAATAATAATAATAATAATAATAATAATAATATAGTGATTAGTCTATGTGCTAGACAGTCTGGGGTTCGATTCACAGTAGCAGCGAGGTATTTTTCTATTCTCAAACTCATCCAGGCCGACTCTGGGGCCCACGCAGCCTCTGTACTGGGTACTTAAGGGCCCCCTCCGTGACAGCAAAACGGCCGGGCCGTGAAGCTGGCCACTCATTCCCATTTAGTGCCGAGGTTAGAAATACATGGAGCAATACCTCCACTTACCGGTACTGTCTCCCTGGTATGCAGAGGGACAACTTCACCCTTTTGGTTTCAGTTTTTGTGGAACTGTTGTTGTGGTTTTGTTTTGCAATGCAAGTGTTCAATTTTATTCTCATTTTGTGTTTGTTGTGTGACACCATGTTGCTAAATCTGGGTGCAGAGGAAAACGCGGCCTTAGTTGGAGAGCAGTCTCAACAAAATTGTGTGGCACCCACGGACTGAACTTACTATTACTATTATTATTATTATTATTATTATTATTATTCCTTGTGCAACAAGTCTCGTTCCTGACGATCCTGTAGCAGAGTTAGGCCGCTTTCACTGTCGTCCTGTTTGCTAGAATAGTGTCGATGTGTCGTTTTGCTGAATAACTTGAAGGCACGAGAGAAAATCCCGTTTTCCTTTCTTAAAACTTTTTTAAAGCCAATTGGCATGAAACCAAAACCATTTTCCCTTAAGAAGTAGTAGCAGTCATGCTAAGTGCAGTAACAGTGCTGCCATCTTTCATTCTCGTTGGCGCGCCTTTGGTGTGGGGCCGTCCGCTCCGCGCCATAAACGTGATGTATCGCCCAGCAGCAGATAACTCCACCCGTTCTGTTGTAACTGAGAAAACTAATCCAGTTCTTCTTTGCTCTCCTCTTGAGCGCGTTTATCAATTGCGGCTGCCAGCTATGGTGCACATTTTGACCTCTCACAGCCCCTGCACGAGACAAATTCCCTATCGAAACAGTGGGCCTGTAACGGTTCGTCGTTTTTGCCTGCACCGACAGGTCATTTCGCAAACACGCGTTAGTTCCGCGACACATTTAATTCGAAGTTATGTTTCACTCTGTTGTGTGTGATAACACTTCAAAGGCTAAGATTAATGTGAATTACATTTAAAGACTCAGTTCGTACCGCGCAGTAAACATACTCCGTCTCGGTTATAAAAACCAGTCAGTTAATGCTGTATAGGGAAATAATCGCTGTTTGTTCTGAGATCCACATAAAACGCATAAACACACTGTGTGGGCAGAACGTGGAATTGCTGCATGTTACACGTGGCGGCACACACAGTGTCCACTGGGGCGTAGAGCGCTGACATCTTTATGACTAATAACCGGCACAACTCAGCATCGTGTTTCGGTTTCGTGTAGCATCGGGGTTTATCTCCATACTGCCGCGTCCAAACCGACTGTTTGACGCGGGTACGGATGGCATTTTCCTTCACAGCAGAGTAGTTGAATGCATCGTACGGTATGCCGTCACGCCGCATTTTGTTAAGACCCACTTCAATATTATGTTCCCATCTACATTTAGATCTTCCGAGTGGTCACATACTTCTATGCATTGTGACTAACATGTCTGTGCATTTCTCCATGTCTAACACGTATTGCTGCTATACCTTTACAAGAAGGACGAGCGATCATAGCGTGGATGCTGTCTCCCCTCGTAGCAACAAAGGCAGTGCTTCTCACCGCACCCTCAGCTCGAGCTCCGTACTGTCTGCTGTACATAATTGCTGGTCACGGCCCCTAATAACGCATTAGACACCTCCATCAGATCGGTGCGTATAATTCAGTGTTACTTCCACGTTTATTTTCCGTATCACGCATTGTTTGGTTATGTTTCCGTGTCACTCAGTGTTCGGTTATGTTTCCGTATCACGCAGTGTTTGGTTATGTTTCCGTGTCAAGCCGTGTTTGGTTATGTTTCCGTGTCACGCAGTGTTTGGTTATGTTTCCGTATCACGCATTGTTTGGTTATGTTTCCGTGTCACGCATTGTTTGGTTATATTTCCGTGTCAGGCAGCATTTGGTTATATTTTCTGTCGTTCCAACCAGACGCCTGTCGCAGTGATCAGGATTAACGTCGCAGCCAAACCCCGTGTTGTTATTCCCGTTCCTTGTGCCAAAGAACGCTGTGAGCGGAGTGATTATCGCTCGCTTTTGTGTAAAACTTCCCGTGTCGTGAAAAAGCGTTGACTGGAACTTTTCTGTTGGCTATCAGAGATGACATAAACAGCAATTAATAACTCCTGTTAGGCATTTGAATGCCTACTTTTTTACTCCCCCCCCCCCCCCCCGCCCCGCCGTAGTCACACAGAGCACCACTGTTGGTGATGTAACAGCAGTGTAACGCAGTTACACCGCGCCCTCGGGGTCGTGTAACGGTGAGGGGGGGGGGGGGCGAGGTGCGAATGGCTGTGGAAGCCTTCGGATTGTGTTTTGCTGCCTGCACAGCGCAGGCATTTAAAGTTTGATTTGTGAATCCGAATATATCACGTGCCCCCCCTCCCCTCCCCACACCTCGCTCCCCCTTCCGATAACAAACGGCCCCCCTCTCCGTACACCTCGTTTATTTGGTCTTGCAAACAATAGACAGTGTTAGACGTGTCACACGTTAGTTTGCTTATGTGTTACGTACACCATCTGCGTGCCAGTGGATGTTGTCTGTCTGTCTGTCTGCTCCGTGTTGGAATTATAACGTTAATCCGGGTATCTATTAATCTGATTTTGCAATGGAAGCTAAGCACTGTGTGTACAGACAGCACAATATACGCCCGCTGAAAGCAATACTCGTGTATCGAGATTTTTATGTACATTTCAGTACGCGATTGTGTGCAGTGACTGTGTTAGTCCAACAGTACATCAAAATTGAAGCTTCTGCCGTCGGTAGATGGTCGCTCGTTGAATCTACCAGTTCAAAATCTGTGCGTCTGTATCATGACGAACACTGTTCAGTCGTCCGCGTTCTGTTCTGTTCTCTTCTGATATTTGCTTATATACACGTGTAGAGAGACCTCTAGTACGGAGCTTTCCTGTGTACTGGCCTCGAATGACGAGAACAGCTTTGACCTTAATATCTCCGGGAAAACCGTACAGTTCCTGTCAAAGATGTCTCTGTCAAAGCATCTATGACTATTCGCTGATCGCGATTGTTAGGTACTCAGTTTAGACAAGCATAAAGTCAAATCTATTCACAGCTGTGACCAGATAAAACAATAGAAAATAGTAGAAGTAACTCGAACACACAACACACCACTGCACATCAGGCCCTTATAATTTTAACTTGATATCGGTTACTGGGCGTAAGAATGCAGCGGTCTGACTTCCCTTGCTTGACTGCGAAGGTCAGAGCTGTTGTGGTGAGTCGAAAACAGTACCTCGAGATACTATTTATACCTGCAGAGTTCCCTCTGAATGTGCTGTGTTGCCAAATGCTCTACGTCCAAAAGAACTTTATAGAGTCGTGTGTAACCATGAGTGAATATAAGACCCACGTTACGGAATCAGTTCGCCTATCTGTTTTCTACAACCAAAATTAGTTCGTTACATTTTATCAGCCCAGTAACAGGCCTTTGTTATCCAGATGTCGCTTGGCGTTATGGCGGGCCGTGCTCTGAGCATGTGTGTGGGCATTAGCGCTGGCGTTTCGTGGAAGCGGATTGCACGCGCTGTGAACGTGAATTGAAGTATGGAAGTTTTCATACATTGGTGCTGTAAGATTCTGTGTTTTGATACGCCTTAACAAGTGTAGCGATCTGTGTAACGATATAATCACGAATCGCGAGCTGTGAGTAGCACAGGCGTGTGATTCAGTGAGCGTCACCAGGATGTCTCTTGCTTTGCTTTCAGTAAAGCTCGCGGAAGTTAACCTCAGACTGTAACTACGTAAGGAACGTTCAGAAATCCCACGCCGATTTCGTACAAAAATGTTGGCGTTCTTCATATTAACTGAGCTTTTGAAACCTGCTAACAACTGTCTTCAGTGAATATACAGTTCCTAACTGAATGAGTGAATTACACGTGCCAGTAACACTGCGTTACCATCACAGTGGAAATCTGTTGAAGAAACCTCCAAATAAAAGCTCGTGGAAGTAGTTTTGTGTTTCTGAATGTGCAAGGCGGATTGTGGGGCGACTGATGAATGATGAAGAGGATTTGGAAGGAGGCGGTTATGAGCGAGGCAGTATCGTGCATTTGCCTGGAGGGACTGACGAAGACCATAGAACACCTTATCCTTGCTGGAGTTAAAACCGGACACGTCGCTGACACACTGGAGCGCTGGTGCACCGGCTGACAGCTGGAGTTAAAACCGGACACGTCGCTGATAGACTGGAGAGCTGGTGCACCGGCTGACAGCTGGAAACATAACCATGATGTGATCAGTCCGGTACCAATATGTCCGTGTGTTGTTCTGTTCGTGATTGCTGAGCCCATCTGAAGGCCAGGCTAAGCCAAAAAGCGTTAAGAAAGGACATCGCTTACCTGTCAAAGCAGGCTGAGCGCTCGAGCTGTGCCAAATGGATTGGCTGACCTTACAGCGTTGCGGCTGGAGACGTTGCGCTACCTCAGACGGCAGTGGCTGATAGGATGGTCAATGAATGGTGAATCGGAAAGAATGTGGACGAATCAGTTTAGCCACTTTCCGGTGACTTAATATTAGCACTAATTTCAATAAACAAGTGCGAACTCAGTTGAGAAGATTCTGTTGCTTTTGCTTGTAACTTAAGTGACTGGTGATGCGACCAAAATACGAGGGGATATTTTGCATTCGTATCCTTCTTGCAGTCTCTTGAAGAGATTCCAGTTGCTGATCGGACTTAGTGACTTCATAGAACTGACTGCTGTTATGATACGAACGACAAGTGGCATTGCTTTTTGTAAGAATATCGTGAGATGTGTCCCAGAAGGATGTCATGCTGCTGCCGCTGACAGAACAGTTAAAGTGCAGTGAAGACTGACAACTGCGTGAGGCTGTTTAAATCGGCGAACGTTCAGATACTGACTCTGACTCCGACTCCATCTTCAGGGTCTGTAGCAGTACCAATCCGGGGCGCGTGAAAGGGGTTAGTGGGTGGCAAGATGTTCACTCCACCTACAAACCCCTACTGGCTCGCGTCCTTGCGTGAGCCCGTGCCTGATACTGCTACAGACCCTGAAGGTGGAGTCAGAGTGAGTATCCGAAACTCTCGCTGATTTAGACAGCCTGACGCGGCGCTTTGCCCGAGAAGATTTCGATGCATTTTGTCGTGGCGAAAGCTTCAAGACGTATGAAATACGCAAAGTCTTTGGAAACTGAAATTTTCCAAATATTAAACAAGTTGGCTGCAGCTCAATACAAATGCCAAACAGTTAATGCTGTTTAGCGAAGTGGCCACTGTATATTGTGAGAATCATACGAAATGCATGAATACATTGTGTTCAAAATTCAAAGTTTTTTAATGTCAAGGCAGTTGGTGTGTATAATTACAAGCATACTGCCAAGGAGCAGCCACAAGACGCTGCAGAATTCTTACCAGTGTGTTGGTTGACTTCGGATCTCCTCTGCATGCGGCGTTCCCCATCGCTTGTTCCAGAACCTAGGTCTGGTAAGAGCCGCTGCCTGCAGACAGGCCATTCTAGAGTTCTCCCGTCCGTCTGCTATCCTGGTATTTGTACCAGCACTTCTCCCCCTCGGGACTTCTTCCTGTATGGATGAGCTCGTGGCCGGCCGAGAGATGTTTCCCGTAGGACGTTTAAATGGAACTGCTGTGCCACCAGTAGCAGTTAGCACTGCAGTAGCGTGCGTCAAGACGCAGTGGGTAGGCGCATAACGGACGGACGGACTGGACAGGACTTATTTTTAATGTTATTATGACGCGAAGACGTCCGTGCTCTTCTGCATGCGTCGGGGCGTGACTTGCTGAAACTTTATTGCAGGAACAAATGTTTGGAGCAGAGTGCTGTGGAGTGACTTAGTCGTCAGTTTATGCTAGTACACTTTTCTGTCCAAAGTTTCACTTTTAGGCGCGTTCGAAAAGGTGCGAAAAGCAACTGTTAGCTTCGTAGTGTCTGCCTGTCTGTCCGTCCGTCCGTCCGTCCGTCCGTGGGGAACAACTCGGATGCCACTGGACGCATTTTCTTGAAATCTGATATTTAAGTATATTTCGAAAATCCATAGAGAAAATCCAAGTTTCATAAAAATCTGTGAAGAATAACGGGTACTTTACACGAAGACCTGTGTGTAATTATGAAAACATCTCGCTGAATTCTTCTTTGAATGAGAAATATTTCAGACAAAAGTTGTAGAGACAGTCAAAACACACATTTCATATTCAATACATTCTTTTCCCGAAAATCGCGTCATTTATGAAATAATATGGAAAAGTGTGGCACAGTCAGACAGGCCACGGTTAGGCCCGCTGATTACGCGTCAGTTCCTTCGTGTGACTGTTATGGCGACTGGGTACTGTGATACTGACTGACAGCAAGGGGCAGTAAGAGTGCTTCTCTAGTCGCAGCCGCGAACGTAGGAGTGTTTGTCACTGCCCCAACTTGATGGGTGAACGTGGGCTAGAGAAACTGCAGAGAGAAAGAGTCGTGAAGGTATGGCGTTGTCTTTGTGTGGGAGAAATAGGTGTCATGTGGGGGCCTGCGTCGGGATATGACGACCATGTCAGTGTGGCGGCCGCTAATGGATTTGTCTTGTTTGATTTTGTTGCTGTAGCTTCGTGAGATGACAGACCTGGACAAACAACAGTGATAGCTCGGCATGTTCTGTTCTGCTGAGTTGTGTCGTCACCTGCTGAGTCTGGCTGCGTCTCCGAAGAGCAACGATTCACACCAGGAAATTCGAAAGTGGATTTTGATTGAGTGGGCGGCGTGAGGCAGATGAAAGGCAGGCTGGCGGGCGAACTGGCACGTATTTGCGTTGCTCACTGCTGTTGTCGGGATTGGTGCAGGTGACGTTTCCGTAATTTCTCACATAAACGCCGCAGTGATTTGTTGGAGTGGGACTCCACCGCTTCGTCCCCCCATTCTTTGCAGTGGCCTCATGCGTCATTCAACACTAAATGTTTTTAAATGTGACACAGCGTCGTCAGAAAAGCTATGAATATGTCTGTGTGTCTCTGTCTCTGTCTGTCTATATATAAGGCCTCGTGTTCTGTCGAATGAAAGCAGAAGATGGCAAAAGCCGACGTTATGCTTGAGTTGGTGTTGCTGTTTCCACCCTTGCCCCAAAAAGATTCTGTACGTGACAGCGTCTCTTAATTAGTGCATTTTGTTACTCTGTGAAGTTTGTGTGTGACTGGCCGTCGTTCCTTACACTGGGTGTCAGTGAAACGTGTTTGTCACGAAGTTTATATGTAGGGATTTCCCGTTGAAACTGCAACGGGTCTTGTGCCAGTTATTTGTAAGAGGAACAAAGTACGATACTGCGTGTCAGTGCAGAGGTTTTAAACTGGTGGCCGTTACCGTTCGCTGCAGGACACGCCTGTAGTGGTGGCACCGGCACGGATGTCGCACTGCACGATTTAGTTTGGCGAAATTATGGAAACGGTGTTGTGACCTGTCAACCTAGGAATGGCGATTGCGAATTTTTGGGCTTACCGCAGCGGCGTAGCGGAGATTTCCCCTCAATAATATCAGTTGTACCAACTTGAAAATACAGTCTAAGTCAAATTATCCGGATTAATTGGGGCCCGCGAGGCGTCCGGATATGCAGAGGATCCGGATAATTGGATTTTTCTTTGAAAATAACCTACGTTGGCAGTTTAAAGTGAAAAAATTTGTACAAACGGCCGTTTTAGGCTGCATGTTTATTTAAGTACAAATAAAACATTAAGCTTTGATAATTTATCAATATTTAGTAATTAATAATTTGGGCACCCCTGTGGCTGTTACTGTTTGCGGTATGTGCCTGCGTCTAAACCTTCCTACCGCGCCTGGTTTGAAGTTCTACTCAGCCATAACACTTTACAGTACTGCACTCGATCCGATAACCGGTAATGTCAAGGCAAAGTAGTTTTGTAGAATTCTCGACAAAGTTGCCTGAAGGGCCAATCCGATCCGGATAATTGGTGATCCGGATAACCAGCGTCCGGATAATTGGAGTTATACTGTAATCACTCTAGGTTGTCATTTTGGCCATGGAGTTTGTTGTTAAATTTGGAAATTTGGGGGTGTTGAGAGGTGTCATTCACACACCGCTACTGAAAGGCAGAGGCGGAGAGAGAAATTTTTTAACAGGAGGTTGCCAACCATGAGGGGGTTGCGTGTAAGAAATTACAGGGGTGCGTTAAGGTCTCTGAAGTAGACACTTAGGAAAGTTTCTGAGTAAATTTTGATATAAGTGGGAGAATGAAACGTGGAAAATAGCTTTCAAAGTACAGGACTCAGGGCAGTACTGATGTGAATGTTGGTACGGGGAGTGACTTGTGTAAACGCCGTGGAGTGCTTACAGTGACTGCGGGCTGTTGGGTACCTGGGGTTAGCGGGCGCAACTCTTTTTCCAGTTGACTCAACCAATACATGTTCGTAATTATTGTATTATACTGCGTTGTTAGCAAACGGTAATCAGGTCGCGTTCTTGTTGTGCAGGGAGTGACGTCCAGCAGGGACGCTATTGCAAGCCTCGCTCGAACGCGAGTGGACTGACGACATCCCCCTGCTCGTGCGTTTCATCTCTTCCTCTCATGTTTCCAGCTGCAAAATACAAACGCTAAAGGTGAAATTCCTGAGAAGCTTAGATGGCTACAAATGGATCGATCACAAACACAGTGCGAGAGCAGTATTAAGTACATACAACTTTGGCAATAAGACAGAGCACCAAAGCATGACTGACATGAACAGAAAGATGCAAGACGGCCGACTGCCGTACACTGCCGACTGCTACAGTGTAAACCTGCAGGTCGGCAAATGTAGGCTGTACTGAGCTGGGGTGGGTGTGTGGATAGAATCGCTTGAAGACAGGAGAGACCGAACAGCCCAAACATTGCCGTTCTTATTATTCCTCTTCTTGTCACACGCCTTTTGTTCCTTGCACTTCTCCTCTTTGAACAACAGTGACCCCCACCCCTCCTTCTCCTGCTTTCCGCAGTATGTGTAGCCGCCTGCTGCAGTGTGTATAGCCGCCTGCTGCAGTGTGTGTAGCCGCCCGCTGCAGTATGTGTAGCCGCCTGCTGCAGTGTGTGTAGCCGCCCGCTGCAGTATGTGTAGCCGCCTGCTGCAGTGTGTGTAGCCGCCCGCTGCAGTATGTGTAGCCGCCTGCTGCAGTATGTGTAGCCGCCTGCTGCAGTGTGTGTAGCCGCCCGCTGCAGTATGTGTAGCCGCCTGCTGCAGTGTGTATAGCCGCCTGCTGCAGTGTGTATAGCCGCCCGCCCCAGTGAATCTGCCGAATGCTTTCCCGGCACGACTTCCAAGTTCTTCTTTAAACCTCTTGCTACTACTGCGGTGGCTCCAGTTACCGCGGGTATAGTCGCACGGTTCACGCACCCCATTCGTTGTCTCTATACATAAACTCTTGTGCTTTAGTTTCTTTTCTGCTGCCGTTTGCGTGATGTTTCAGTCCGCTGGTGTTGCCACCTGTGTCAGTACTCGTGTGCGTGTTTTCTGTGTTTTGTAGCCTTACATCTGGCCTGTTTGCTTTGACTTCTGTGTGTGTGTGTGTGTGTGTGTGTGTGTGTGTGTGTGTGTGTGTGTCCCGCTTCACAGCTTCATGTTCACATACTGGCTTGTGCGTGCGTGCGCTTATCCTCAGTTCAGACCTGTCGTTCCGCCGTTATCGTAACTAACAAACGATACCACACAAACGCATTCTGACGTCACTGTTATCCTGCACATGCCGAACACACGAGTAGCTGTAGCAAGTCGGCACGACGTGTTTGTACGGCGACGGCGTCTGCTGTTGTTTCTACCGAACAGCTGGAATTTAATTTGGTTAGCTTGATGCAGTTTTTATTTAATGATTCACGTCTCTTTTACTGGATGCTGTCTGTCGCGGTGGCATTTTGCACTGAACTGTCACTTCCGTAACTGATACACGTGCTTACCGACGTGTGTGAGTATATTTAGAGATAAGATATTTTGGGCCAGCTCTTACCTGACTGCCTTGGGTTTCTTCAGTTCTTCCACGCAAATTACGCCATAATACGAGCGCCTCCTTGCACGTCCCTTTAAATTCATGATTAACCCTTTAAAGACGAAGCGTATCTGTTTTATACAAGGACTCAGTGCGTACCGCGCTGTAAACACTCTCCACTTCGGTTATAAAAACCAGTCTCTTAATGTTTTATAAGGTAAAAGTTGCTGTTTGTTCTGAGATCCGTACAAAACACATAAACGCAATGTGGGAACCACGTAGAATTTTTTATTCTTAAACGGGTTCGTATGTAAAGTTAGCGCTAGGCTTTAAAAGGTTAAGTAACAACTCAGCCTTTCTACTTTATACTGAGCTGCGGACTGTTCGGTGATGAACAATCTCAGAAAGATAACCCCGTATTTGGTCTTGCCTGAGATACAACTCACGCACGCACGCACATAACCCCCACCGACATCTGTCCCGTTCCCTAACCAAATTCCGATACAGAGTGGTCTGTCTTACGGCTGACGTCAAACCAATCACAACATCTGGATCAGTCATAAATATTTTATATGTATTTTAATTTTTAACTGCGTTTTAAACCACATTTTTGTAAATTTAATGTTTTATATCTGTGCATTGGTTCCAATAACTTCTGTAATATTTCGATGTTTATATTCTTTTAGTCACCACCCTGAAGATGACCACATGCGTGGTCGAAACATGTAGGAGGTGTACAGTGTGTGCAATACACTTTCATACACTTGTGTGCATTTGTTGGTTTTGCTGTTGTGCCTTAGTCACTGCAGTGTTGACATAAACACCTGTGCGCGCTCTGCCTGTCTTGCTTGATTCTGGCGGCGAGTTCCTCCGGTGAGCAAAGCTGTTGCAGTGCTCTTCTGTCCGCTAGGGGTGCCTCACTACTCGCCGTGTTGACTTAGGCAATTTCCCGGGAGGGATTTGGTCCTGCTGCTCGTGCCACTGAGGATGGGTCAGGTGGAGGGTAATACAGACGGTGCCCTTGAGACAGCACCGATGGCGCCGGACGTGCGCCTAACGGCTTATGTGTGTTTGTGGTGACGCTTCACGTTTCGCCGCTGGGAGGCTCGACACCGGGCGTCTAAACTGGCGGCAGGTGAGCCAGTTATATCCACTGCATCTTTTCCGTCTTCACTGCCCTTTTCTGTAAGACTGGACGCAATGTCATCGCATTCTTGGTCTTTCCATTTTACAAGATGCAAGAACTCGAGTTTGGCACTGTGTGTGTGGGTGGCTGGTTACTAAACTTTAAAAACACGGTTCAGTTCCGGTTAAAATCGCACAACTAACCAGATCGGTTAAGTAGCGTGGGTGCTTACGTGCCTGTGTGTCCAGCCTAACTGGGTAGACATCTGTCGGCGCAAAAGTAACTCCATTGAAGTTATATGGAAAAGTGAAGCAGCAATGTGCCAAATGCAGTTTTACGTAGATCTCCCTGTTTTCTGGATAAGTAATTACGTGTACTGTTCTGTAGGAATTTAGTCTTGAATTGAATTCAGTTGGACTTAGCTACAGTCTAGTTATGAGCTCCAGGAAAGCCTCGACACCAAGATCGACTGACCGACTGGCCGACTGATTGACTGACTGACTGACTGGCCGATTGACTGACCGACCGACTAGTGTCACGCTGCACCAACCAGACGCCGTGCGCTCCCTGCCACTTGTCTCCGCACTGTGCAGCTCAGTGCATACGTGTAAATCAGTCTCCAGAACAAACCAACGCGCCAGTCCCCGTCCTGTTTTGTTAGGGCTAATTGCTCCTTCGCTGTGCCGATGTCTGATAGCTTGGCCTTTGCATGTACGAAAGGTGAAGTCAGCCATTTGTCAGGCCGCGAAATGCGGGGAGGGGTTAATGGCGGATGAGGGTTCTGTCAGGGGTTGTAAAATGTAGGTGAGGGTGGAGCCATACCAGGGCGTACCGACCCCTCGTTTTAGCCGCCAGTGATCGATCTGAATGCGGCCGCTGTAGGGGTGACCAATGTGTTGTGCGGTGTCGCTCCGTCAGATGCCTGGACATGTGGCGATCATTTGGCGTGAAACAGCGTGCAGTCATGCTGTCACGTGCCAGTTTACTGTTAAGGCACGCGAGCTCGGTGCTTGCCGCAGGTACCGCACGCTTGCAATGAAAATAAAACACTGCGTTCTGCCCACACAGTGCAGGACTGCGACAAGTAACAGCGGTTACTTCGTTGTGCAGCGGTAACTGACGGGGAGGAACTGGCATGTTGTGTGTTGTTTAGACTGATGTCACACTTCTGAGTCTTACACGGCGTTGTTACAAGGCCGTGACCCCTGAAGTTATGAACTGGCTCTGAACTAAGGCGGTGGAAAGTAAAGGCAAGCGAAGTGTTCTTCTGCACAGAAGCGGAGTGAGGTGTTCGAGAAGTGCTGTGAAGCTCGCCAAAGCCGGTGGTGCATACAGTAACCACCGTTCTTTAGTCCTTACCGTGACACCTGCTAACCTTGATGCATGAGTGAGCTTTGTGTGTGTTTGGTGTAGTGCTGCCCCTCAGGTGTGCTCCGGACAACCCTGGAGGCTGTTGCGTGACTTGTGAAAGGGAATGAAATAATAATGATAATAATAATAAGAACAACAACAACAACAACAACAACAACAACAATACTAATAATAGGAATAATTTAAAGTGGATATGGCATGACGTGGTGTGACGTGTGTGCAGCGTAACAGCATTATGACTGCACGTGACGCCAGTGGACTGTCAACCGTCGGCAGCAGCCCGCAGACACTGCACTGCCACAATCCCGACAGACGCTGCTGCAAATGTAAACATTCGGTGTGTGCGTGATCATGAAACTAGAGGATACATTTGCACAGTGAGATGGGCGAGGCAAGTAACACGAACGGGAGAGACGAAAAATATTTGCAAAATTGTCATCATGAAACAACGGAAGGAGTGACGCTGAGAGCAAGGATGTTGATTCTAGTCACAAGCATGTGAGTCAAACCAGTCACACAAAGCGCCAGCTTGTAACAGTGTGTTTACGGCTACATGTTAACACCAACGGGGATGTCTCGGTTTGGAAAAATCGTTGCTGCAAGACTAACGTGAAGACGAGCCGTGAAGTCCACGGTTGTGTGAAGTGGGTGAAGCCAAGTATCCGGCCTTGTGAACCCGGTAATGGAATTTGTGGTTCCGTCAGAGGCGGAGATGAGCGACACTTACAGCGTCTTGGCTGCATCGGGGGATTTGGAAGAACAGTTTTTGTGGAGCTCCGTGACACGTTCGCACGATGAAAGAAGGAAATGTCGTAACACAGCAAGAATGGCGGCATGGTGGGTTAGCATATTTGTAGCGTGTGTTGAGTCGAGTCGGGTGAAGAAATTGTTCACTTTAATGGTTTTTCTTTGCGTACAAGAGGCACGCAGTGAGAGGTTGTGACAACATTCCCTTGGGCATTCGTCATTGTCTGAAGTGTATTCTGTTAAAAGCCCAGTGGTTACTTTATGTGCCGCCAGGTTTAGCATTCATAAATTCTACGTTCTGCCCACACAGTGTATTTATGTGTTCTGTGCGGATCTCAGAACAAACAGCGATTATTTCCCTATACAGCATTAACTGACTGGTTTTTATAACCGAGACAGAGTGTTTACTGCGCCGTACGGACTGTAGCCCTTTATAAGCCCAGTGGTTACTTTATGTACCGCCAGGTTTAACAATCACAAATTCTACGTTCTGCCCACACAGTGTGTTTATGTGTTTTGTGTGGATCTCAGAACAAACAGCGATTATTTCCCTATACAGCATTAACTGACTGGTTTTTATAACCGAGACGGAGTGTTTACTGCGCGGTACGGACTGATCCTTTATAATCAGGTTCATCTTGGTCTGCTTGCATATTTCACGGTCTGTTACTGAATTAGTGTCTGACACCAAACACTTGTGTCAGTGTGACTTGGTGAAGTCAGACGCTCCTGTCTTGTTACTGTGACTTCTGCTGCTGTGTGGACGGCTGTGCAGCCAGCGTTAACGAATTAATCTGACGTTAAAAATTCAGTTGCTGCCTCACAATACGCAGACAGTGTGCGCTGCGTGTAACAGCCAGCGGGCTGGTGATGTTTATTGGTGGAATCGTACGGAACTCGTAAATACGCTGCGCCTGGGGGGGGGGGCGGGGGGACAATAGGTAACAGTTTTTTGAGTGTTAAAGCTGACGGTACTTGCACCTGCCACTGCCTGTAGTCACATGTCTGGTCCGTGTTTTCCTGCTGTCTGTCAACAGACATTTCCGGCACAGTTACCCCTCCCCCCTAATTTATATAAGACAGAGCTTAGAGGATTCTGCTGGAACGTCACGCCGTGCCGACTGGTACAGAGTTACTGGCGTTTGGCAGGATCGCAGTGCGTTCATGTGCGTGGCTGTGGGCAGTTTGTGTCTCGGTGTATACCGGGTGTTCTTGATTTTTCTTAATTGAAGTTGCCGCTTCTGAACGTCCCTTTTAAAACTGGAGTTTGTGCCGCTCTGATTTCGGGCCGTAACGGTCTTCGTATGAATATGAGTATGGTGCAGCGCAGGAAGTACCGAAAGCTATGAAATATCTGACAGAAAGCGAATAAACCAGAATTTGCATTCTCATGGTAAAGCGTGCGTCTGACTTCCATGTACGTTTCGCGTAATAAATGTCAGCACCTATCAAGCAATTGGTTGTTCTCTAAATATGACATTTTACAGCCTAAGCAACTGTAAGCTTGTCGTGCACTTTTGTTAGCTGCTTGTAACATTCAAACCATAGAACATGCGCACAATTACGTTCTGTATTAGACGCTTACAGCACAGCAGCAGTCACACACGGTCTGTGTACCGCCTGCGTAAACATTACAACAATAACTATTGCGCATGACTGACAATAAACAAGGACTATTGCCGTAGATAGCATTAGTCGGTTCGTGTTTGTAATTGGGTCGGAGCGAGGTACGGCCAGAAATGTGAGCGTCTTCAGGGCATTACTGCAACAGGCGTCGTGACGGTATCGTTACAACTATTGGCCATACACGTTGCAACACTGCAGCGTATCCCACAATGTGACGCATCTCCCGGCACCACATTTTACACACTGCATGAACAGCATTCAGTCGGTACTGCAGCCTTGAAGCTGCCGTGGAGTCCCTGAACTGTCCATAAAAGTTGCGGCCTTTTAAGATGTGATGCTGTGTGGCCTAGGAGACAGGAAGCAATGTTTCGCACGAACCAGCTGCTCCCATCCGCAGTATACTAAAGGTGGAAGCAGCAGCTTGTTCAGAGGGGTGGACATGAGTACCCACCGGCCGCACTGCACGGCGAGCTTAATGCTAACTTTGGCTGTAACAGTCACAAGCCGTGTGCATTGAACTCAGGTTTTGTGTTTTTCAGTGGAACAGTGTGGCTGCTGGCAGTCTGTAACTGGACGTGTCTGCAGATGAACACAAGCCATACCTTCGAAAATGGTTCTGGTTTAACTACCACTCTGCTGTGTATATCCCGTAGAGGCTGAACCACTTTTAATCCAAACTGATGGTACACGACTAGGGGTCAGCTTTTATGTCTAACGTACTGATTCTGCAGCCACTGAAGGACCTGCCTTGTGCGGGGAGAGAGGTCATTGTGAATGGATGCGTGTTCCATCTGTCGTGAGCAAGATGGAACTTTGTGTGTGTGTGTGTGTGTGTGTGTGTGTGTGTGTGTGTGTGTGTGTGTGTGTGTGTGTGTGTGTGTGTGTGTGTGTGTGTGTGCTGGCAGCCATTGATTCTCTGCATGGTGCGGCTGACGAAAGATGCAACGAAGCAGAATTGCATATCCGACAAATGAACTCAAGACATTATCCTAAGTACACGTGCAGTGTTGCTGTTTTCTGGCCACCTGACGACATAATCCACGAGCCTTGCTGACTTCCTGTCGCGTCGCGACGCACGGTGTTATGCAGCACTGTGTAAGGCCCATTTCCGACGGAACTCCTCGATAAACAGTGCAATGGCGGTCGATAGCACACAGCACATAGCACAGCGCCACTTGACTTCTTGAGCTAAAATGGCGAACGGATGCTCGGAATGCTAACTACAGCTGGTTGAAGGGGACCAAATGTCTTCAACTCTGGCACAATTTGGCCCGGATTCAACCAGCTAAAGCGTAGCATTGTGCCCCATCGATGTCGGTGATGCTGATGTTGATGTTGATGTTGCGTCTGTCCGAACACTGAAAAGAATGTAAGACTTTAAACTCACTACAACATCTTACGAATCAACTTTCTTGAGACGAATTGTTTTACGTGTCGGATAGTTCGAGTTCCCTAAAAAATCTTTTGGCTTTGGATTTATGAAATTCTGTTTGTGTGCGTCGGCGACGTTATTACATCATTGTCGAATTATGAGAAGTTGATCGGCCGAAATGATTGCGGAATGCCACTCGACTGAACGCAGAACGCGACGGATTCACCAGTTCTTCGCACTGTAATTCTGATATCAACTGTTGTATGCAACTCGGAGGTCACACAAACCGTATCACCCCGTCATGGAGTCTCCGATCGCCACTTCCGTGACGGCTGTTGTTTGCATTCCGCTCGAATCGCATTCATTTTGCGTAGTCGCACATTGCAGCCGGTGAATGACAAACATCGCACCAGGTAACACTATACGAGAAGTGACGTCACACATCATACGTCACGCGCGTTACTGACGTCTCTCGTGACGTCACGCTGCCTGTTTGGTTAGCAGAACTATTTCTAGAGCCTGGTAAGCGGAGATGTTGCAGTAGGGCACGCGCTGTCGGTCCACGGTGGCTCGATAAGTCCAGGTGGCACCCGCCGCAGGATATCGCATGTCCGTGCACTGCCTGCTGTCGCACGGGTGTGACAGCATCTGGCGCACCAACACAAACTGAGAAACTGTGCACACGGGCGTCTCGACGACAGGCGTCGTACAACTGGATCTCGGCTGAGCGTGAGCTAGCAGGAGAGTAAGGGAGGGGACGCCTGTGGTCCATACAGCGCCGGCTCAGTACCGTGACGCCACAGCCGCTACCCAACGGCGATGGTCTCAACTACGTCAATCGGCAGGAGAAGATTCTCGGTCTCTGTCACACACACGGGGGCGTGGCACGCAGCATCCCGTCCTCGACCGATGCTCAAATGCGTTTCATACTGACACAATAGGGAAATTCGTCCTTTTTGATTCGCATAAAGGTAAAGCGATAGACGTCGGGTCATTGTGCCGGCCGGCAGCGTAATGACGGATGCCGACACTTGAGCTGCGGAAGTGAAGCATGAAGCAGGTGACGTGCCGCGCAAGCCCGTCTGTCTGTCAGGGGGAAACAAGCGACAAGCCGTTTAGAGACGAAACAACCCGAAGCACAACTCAGTCGGTCATACCAACAACGCACACAGTCTCATTAAACACCACCCGTATTTTAAACCTTGACAACATGTTTCGGCCTGACGACCATTTCCACATTTTGTGGGTGGAGGCAGAGGTCCCCATCCACGCCATGAAGGCATATAAGGGCAGCAGAGTTACAGCACAACTCATTCTTATCGTCGGCTCCAGGTGAAGGTGAGTGGGTAACTGCTCCCCCCGCCCGCTGTAGCCCCGGGAGAGAACCCTCCGTAGCCTTGAATGGGAGGTTGGGTGGGTCCCATTGCCGGTCGGGACGCCTGGAGCACAGAAAAATCTGTTGCTTCTACTGGGGTTCGAACCCCGGAGTGCCCAGTCCGTAGGCTGGTCACTGCACCCACTGCGCAGTCCGTACGCGAAACTGTACAGTGTGTTTACAGTACAGACAGTATGAATTTCAGTTAAAATATATAGAAGTAAAAGCTATGCTTGTACATTGATATAAAACGTTGGTTTAATTAACCTAAATTCCAGGTTTCTAAAAGCCTTTGCTTAAAATATTCTTTCCTTGGATTGATGGGTTTGCTTATGAAGCGCCATATTGGCCTGCGTGTTGACACAGTAAACAGTTAATCCCTGTTTTGGTCTTTTGTCTGTGGTTTGTTATTCACTAATTATTAATGACGAAGTACTCTCAGACACCTCTTGTTGTAGATCCTGTAGTTACGCCACATGTTGATCCACACGAGGTGTTCTGTTCCGGCGTTTTTTCCCGAGCCCGCGACTGTTTTGATTGTCGTTGGTTGTTACAGTGTGTAGATACAGCACACTGTGCACAGTTGCTTTCGAACGCGATCCCGCATGCGCAGTGCACCAGTCTGCAGATAACCCTGTGCTGCCACACAGTACAGGTGCCTCTCTGTAACTGCATTGCTTAACCCTTTAAAGCCTAGCGGTAACTTTACGTACCACCAGGTTTAATATTAAAAAATTCTACGTGGTGCCCACATTGCGTTTATGTGTTTTGTACGGATCTCAGAACAAACAGCAACTTTTGCCTTATAAGACATTAAGAGACTGGTTTTTATAACCGAAGTGGAGAGTGTTTACAGCGCGGTACGCACTGAGTCCGTATATAAAACAGATACGCTTCGTCTTTAAAGGGTTAAAGAGGTCTTGTAACGTCTGATAATTTCCGGTATGATGCATTGCGACCCAATAGCATTGTATCTCGTTTTGACCTGCGCAGTAGCTGCGCTGATTTAGTGCAATCCGATGAAAGGAACTGTGCGGCTGTCTGTTGTCACATGAACAGGCGTAGCTCAGTCAGTGCTGCATAAGCAATGTTCTTCATGTCCGGAGTTCGAGTCCATGCGGGGCAGAAACTTTTGTCTTTGCAGTCACGTGCAAAGCTGCTCGGAGGCCCATCCAAAGGCTACACGTGTGAACGTGGAGGTAAAGCTCCACGCATTTTACCTGGGCATTGCGTGCACATGACTGGCCGGCATGTGGGCACGCTGTGCGCTCTCTGGTAGCCATCGTATTGGAGGCCGAGAGCAGAGTCACTATACTGACTGAGCTACCGTGGCTGCTTTTAATTGTGTTCGCTGTCTGGCTAACGACGGAGGGAGTGTGTGAGCAATGCGCGCTGTTGGTGTAGCCGACGTCTGTCGGTCTGGCCACTGCGTAATTGGCTTCCGACGTTTCGAGACAACGCAGTGGTGTCGAAACGTCGGGGGCCAATTATCCAGTGACGCGGCGTCGTATTGCGGAAGAACGGCTGCCTCAGCCTGTCTGCATCGTCACTCGCGTTTGTTAGGGGGACGGCCTTAAGCTCGGTGTGCGAGCCGGAACCGGAAGTGACCGAGCGTGATTGCAGTTCGCTGCCTGGACTTCACTGCGCCTTCAGTGCCTCGTGATTGGCAGCGCAGGTTGACTGCGTGTTGGCATCAGAATGCTCAAGGGTTCAGCATGCAGACGCAGAAATCTTACTGCTGAACGGCACAGTTGAAAGTAGCGTTAAGAAGACAGTTCAGTACACATCCCTTTTGTTCGCTTGATGAGTTCATGATGTCTAAAAAGGCTTACTGCTGTGTAGAGTGTGTTTCACGTAGCACCGAAATACTTATTGTGCAGCGCTTGTAACGGCTGTGTACTCTGCCAGTTCTGTGTATTGTACGGTACATCCTGTTGTCACTTGACTAAAATTTGGATCCATGGATTATATAATGTATGTATGTATGTATGTATGTATGTATGTATGTATGTATGTATGTAACTAAGTAGGTAAGTAAGTAAGTAAGTAAGTAGGTAGGTAACTAAGTAAGTAAGTAAGTAAGCAAGCAGGTAAGTAAAGGAAGGACCCAACCAACAAGCACCGATTTTGAAGAAACTCCAAACTGACATGACATATCCCAACCTTCCTCAGGCACTTTCTAAGGAAGGACAGAGAAACCATAAAGGGACTTAAAGAAATAGGCGTCGAAGGACCTCCCATATCCTCAGTGCGGTAGCTGCATTGTCGTCTGACCACTGTGCAACTGAGGATAAGTCCTGCAGCTCTGTGCAGAACAGCCGAATACAATTCGAAATATTTGTGTTGAATTTTGCGTTCTGCACCCTTCAGCACGCGGTTACACAAACGTACCGGTCCTTGGCGCGGCGCACCTCGTGGCTTTTGTGCTCGAATTCCGATGGCGCCATGGAATGCTAAGCCTGCTGCAGCAGGTGAATATAGGGCCACTTACAGCGCGAACACTCACAGGTATTGTCCCTGTGTACGCCGTGAAGGCGTATGGGCGGTGGAGTTGCGGACCCACTTATTCTTAACTTCGGCACTAGACGGAGGTGAGTGGCCAGCTTCACTCCCCGGCCGTTTTACTTTCATGGAAAGTGCCCTCGCAACCATTGGACAAAATCATTTGGTTTGTAATATAATAATAATAATAATAATAATAATAATAATAATAATAATAATAACAGTCTTCATGATGTGAGTCCAGAGTCCACATTCCCGCGGTCTGCGAATGACGACAGTTTAACTCCCCACGTTCAGTGGCGTGCGGTACATATACGCTATCAGCTACTGTTGTATGGTCGCTCATTCTTCTCCTCGACTCCCTGTGCAAGTTTCTTCGTTTGTTTTCCCACTTACATTTTATCTTGTATAAAAATTCACTCGCATTTCCCAGTTACATGCTGTAGGAGCAGATAACTTCTTTAGTGCGGTCTCCACCGTTGTATTTAACCATTTACGACTGACAAGTTATTTTTCCATTTGTGCCTTTCCCTGCATTTAAGGGTGGACTCAAAGTACACTACACATCAGGTTCATTTCTGGGATGTGACGCCGTGTAGTTTCGTAGATATGGTCCAACGTTTCGGAAGAAGGTGTACCTGTCTGTAGGGCAGGTGCAGGCAATATTGCCAGACCCCCTCACCTCCCGGGAAGCCGTAACCACATTTTTACGGACGTGAGAACGTCGGTAGTTACTTGCTGGGAACTGGGTGAAGTGTAGACCTCCAGCAGGTGTCGCGCGTAGCAAGCAGTACGCGTGTCACTGGTTGAATAACACTGCACCATTCCTACAAATGCAGCAGTATCTTAAGGGTACAAAATGCGTCGCTTTGCGTGGAAGCTGACTGTTGGTACATTGTCGAGCATCTGAAGCGCCTGACGTATAGGCGACCTGCATAGCGATGGCGTTCCTTTCGTGCTGTAATCCTGAGAAATGGCACACCCGTTGCCGCGCACTGCACCCTGTTATCTGCACCGCGCCGCCCCGTGCTGCCTGATGTAGGAAACGTAAAGGAAAAGGGACGAGAACCTTGCTGTGTGACGACGCTTTGTCACTTTATCACTGCTAGGTATTTTCATATACAGGGTGATTTTGAAGATTCATGTCTTTTTGCGACGTGAGGATGTGCCGATACTTCAAGCTGAATGAAGCCTGACGTGACACTGCACCAAGGTGCCCCGGCTTTAGGCGTGATTCCGCCCCGCCGCTTTCCGTTCGACTCACAGCGAGGCATATCTGTGGCGCCGGCCGAAGTGAAGCAGGGAATTTATGGGCCAGCTGCAGAGGAATCACACGGCCGTGCTGCCAACTGCTGTACGGTATGAAGATTCATACTGTGGAGTTCGGAGCTGTGACGCGTAACGCAGTGGTCCTACCAGACTACACGGTGTCATACCTAGGAGACTAGCATGATTGCTGTCAAGTGCGTGTTTTTAAATGCTGGTGACGTCAGATATGCGTGTCCACTGCAGACAGCGTGACACAGTGGTATTTGCCTCTCAGAACGCTGGAACACGAGAGCTGGAAGAGGCGGATTCAGATTGATCTGAAGACCGTACGAAAATGTAGGAAAGAGATGGAAAGAAGTGCGGATTTTGTTGAAGTGAGACAGGCTGTTTGCTGCTGAAACGAATCGTCTGAACGTAATACGAACATACGGGCCAAGTGTTTCGTCTGCACGCAGGCGAACTGCTTGGTGTTGCAGCTGCTGTTGCGCGTGTGGCTGCTGTGTGTACCGCCAGGTTTAACATTCACAAATTCTACGTTCTGCCCACACAGTGTATTTATGTGTTTTGTATGGATCTCAGAACAAACAGCGATTATTTCCCTATGCAGCATTAACTGACTGGTTTTTATAACAGAGACGGAGTGTGTTTACTGCGCGGTACGGACTGTAGCCCTTTAAAGCCCAGTGGTTACTTTATGTACCGCCAGGTTTAACATTCAACAATTCTACGTTCTGCCCACACAGTGTATTTATGTGTTTTGTGTGGATCTCAGAACAAACAGCGATTATTTCCCTATGCAGCATTAACTGGCTGGTTTTTATAACAGAGACGGAGTGTTTACTGCGCGGTACGGACTGTAGCCCTTTAAAGTCCAGTGGTTACTTTATGTACCGCCAGTTTTAACATTCACAAATTCTACGTTCTGCCCACACAGTGTATTTATGTGTTTTGTGTGGATCTCAGAACAAACAGCGATTATTTCCTTATACAGCATTAACTGGCTGGTTTTTGTAACCGAGACGGAGTGTGTTTACTGCGCGGTACGGACTGAAGCTTTATGTGTAATTCAGGTTAATCTTAGTCTTGAGACAGTTAAAAGTAGAGGTGGACACCACGGGTCAAGCACTGCTTGACCCTGAAGATGATGGCGCTGCCATCCTTCGAAGGGTCGGTCAGCAGTTACAAGTCGACACGGCGTAAGACGCTAAGATAAGTCAGTAAGAGGAAAATTGCGTTTTCTCTTTAACTTCAGCTGTTTAAGTGGCAAAATGAAAATGCCTGTGCATCCCGACTGTGAAATGAGGGCGGACTGTAATTTCCTTCCCACCCTTCTTGTGTTTTCTGTTTTGAAGGACGTTCGGAGCATGAGCGTCTTCCTTCGTAACATGTGTAAGCAGTCTTCATGCCGCGCCTTTCCGTCCCTTTGTTTACTGCTGCTGTTCCTTCATATGCTGAAGATCTGAGAAGGCTGCGCGATGTGAATATTGGGGCACGGGGGAGTGAGCTGGGGACAAACTTTATGTGGGAGAATTCAATTTCGTGTCCCATAAATCTTCCGTAGCACAAAGCGGAAATCAAAACCAGAGTCTAGATGACGTAGCTAATCCATTATAACGTGAATATGCAGCGTATACGTTTCCAATTGAAACTTATTCTCTATGTATAGCGGGTTGATTTATTTATCTCTTTTCATATCGTACAACTTTCATATATCGGCCGTTCGTTCAACATACCGTGTGGAACGCTTCTGAACTTTGTGATTACATTTGTTTGTGCGTTCGTTTGTTCGTTCGTTCGTGTTTAATTGTTATGCAGTTTTCATGCCGATTTGTGACTGCAATGAATTCGGTGGCAGGCAGGATGTGGAGTGCGTGGAATAATGTGAAATCTGCCGGCATCCTTTTAGCATAAATTAGCCTGTCTGGCCTCTGAACTTCGTGGATTTAAATAGGAGCCATCGACACACCACCATATTATTATTTTTTTCGCTGTTTCTTGTCGCAGGCCGTTTCTCCCCGGTACGCCCCGTGAACCAGCAGTAACCCCACCGCTCAGGTGTCAAGTTTCAGACTGCAGTACTTCCCGTATTGTGTGTGCTGTTCCAAGTACAGCTGTCTTTTGTAGTGACTCTATTGAATGTTTTCCTGGTATGGCTTCTAAATTTCTGTCTAAACCATTTGTTACTGTTCCGGTGGCTGCAGTTGTTACCGGTACAAACACACATTTCATATTCTACACTCGCTGTGTCACTCAACATACACTCTTGTATTTTCCTTTCTTTTCTGCTTCCTTTTGCGTGACGTTCTGTATTTCGTTTATCGATGGTGACAATGTTTTATCGGTTTTTCTCTCTCGTTCTTTATGTATTTTTCTTTCTTTCGTCTGTTTCTTTGTTTTGTTTTGTTCACAGCTGTTTTTTTTTACTAGTGTAACGTCGCTTTTAGTAGCTAATTTTATTCAGCATCGAATGGTCGGACGAAGAAGTGAGTAAAACCAGGAAGAACGTTATTTTAGACGGTACAGCAGCTGATATTCAAATCAGAAGCGTTTTTGCTGGAGCTGACCTCGGTTACGTGCTGTTACAGGCTGTCGTCTGGTGTGTGTATGCGTGCGTGCGTGCCTGTGTGTGTGTGTAAATACGGCGAGTGGCTCGTGTTGCGTCTGTCTGCACCAAAGTGACGGTCTTGAGGAAATAAAGTGATGCTGAAGTTTACGTCGGCTGTAGAGAGGGAAGCTTACCCTTTGCTTAGGTATGCCAGTAAGGACCGAGATCAACCTGCATGTCATTTAAATACCCAGTCCCGTACTGCGCAGTAAACACAGTCCGTCTCGGTTATAAAAACCAGTCAGTTAATGCTGTATAGGGAAATAATCGCTGTTTGTTCTGAGATCCACACAAAACACATAAACACGCTGTGTGGGCAGAACGTAGAATTTGTGAATGTTAAACCTGGCGGTACATAAAGTAACCACTGGGCTTTAAAGGGCTACAGTCCGTACTGCGCAGTAAACACACTCCGTCTCGGTTATAAAAACCAGTCAGTTAATGCTGTATAGGGAAATAAATCGCTGTTTGTTCTGAGATCCACACAAAACACATAAATACACTGTGTGGGCAGAACGTAGAATTGTTGAATGTTAAACCTGGCAGTACATATAGTGACCACTGGGCTTTAAAGGGTTAAACGCTGCTCCGTGAAGATGCATGGGTGACTGGACGTTTGACACCCCTGCCGCTGGACGCACTGGACAGGCCGGTGGGCGGGCTGTGAGACGGCCTGGACCCTGGAGAAGGGAAGAAGAACGTCTTGCACTTTCCGGGAATGAAACCGCGACCCTGTGTTGCCTGCCCAGCCGCTGCACGAAGTGGGAATTTGGAAGTCCGTTCGTTAGAATTGTTTAGATTTATCTTCACGCATCTGAAGTTACCCAGGTAACGGGCGATTTGTGGGATCTATGGTCACTTGCACCTGTGCGATTGTCCTGGTCGGCGAGCCATTAGTGCGGAACTGTCGGAATTGCGTTGGTCTGCGCTGCGGTCACGTTGCGGCCGCACCATTGTACAGCGCCACACAGTGCAGTGCGTCACGTGCCTTCGTGGACTGTGAACTCATGCAGATGAAGCCGACACATCTGTCGAAACGTCGGGAGCCTGTTACCCAGTGACGCAGCGTCACATCCCACATGACACCGCTGTGAGAACCTCAGAGCTGTCGGTGTTTAATGTTGCACTTGCTGAGGCAGCAGCCAGCTGCATCTTATCCTGCATTAATTTGTCAGTCGATGCTCCTCTTAGGTTTTAGTTGGTGGTGTGCTGATTTGTGTGTACGGCAGTGTCCCGATGTTCGTGATCATTTGGAACGGATGAAACCGTCACGAACATCGGAATACATTTCAAATGTAAAACGGCTATATGGTTTCGAATGAATTGACAGTGACAACACTATGAGATGACTTCAGGAAATATCACAATTTGTTTTAATAAAATACAGACGGGCACTTTTAGGAAGCGTAAAATACAAGAAGCAGCTGAAGGGGTGTTCTGTCGCACAAAGCACGGAAGCAGCCAGCGTCGCGTAGTGCATGAGCTGACAGTGATCTGCACAGTAGCAGGAGAGTGGGGGAAGCAGTCATCAGCCGCGTGGTCTCATACCGATTCGTCGCAGCCAGTCACGGAAGGTCGAACAGTGGTACTGAGTGGGTGATCACGAAATTTCTAAATCCCGAACTTCGAGACTGCTGTAATTTGTTGTGTAGGGCGCCGTGCCTGTGTGAGGCACGTGGCCTGCTTGTGCCCTGGGGGTTTGAGCTGGCTGTTCCACAGACGTGTCTTTCGAAACCGCAGAAGCGCTGGCGCATTCGGCGTTTGTGTTACAGCATTCTGTGTGCAGAATGTGCCGAGTACAGGCGTTTAATGATGCGGATGCTACTCTTCTGCCGCTTTCGGTGACTGCAAGACTGCCTGAAGCGGGCGGTGTACGTTTAAACCTTAGACCTGATCCCTCGTCCATCTCGTCATTGGTGTGCATATGGACTGGCGAGCTGTTTGCTTTGATTCAGGCACTCCCCACTTCTGTCAGGTTTCGCGGCTTGCAGATTGGGAACTGCTGGTCTGACCCACTCTTGCTGTGTTCGTATTCACGTCAGAGTTCAGTACTGCATTCAGTGTTGCCATACAGTGTGCTGTTTTCGTAACAAAATATTTGGGTCATCGGATGTCAGGTTCAGCCGCTGCCTGCCGCATGCAAACGTTAAGGAAACAGGTGAGTGCAGCGGGAACCATTCACGGTTATAGTCAAGATGCACCCCGTCTCAATCCTGACCAAAGTCCTCGTTTTTAAGCCTGCTCTTTGGACCAGTCGTGATCATCTTCCCAGTCACCGTCGTGACCTGTTCAGATGAAATGGGGTCGCTATCTCTTTAAAGCCCAGTGGTTACTGTATGTACCGCCAGGTTTAACATTCACAAATTCTACGTTCTGCCCACACAGTGTGTTTATATGTTTTGTGTGGAGAGTGTTTACTGCGCGGTTCGAGCTATATCTGTACGTGTTGTTTAGATGAATAATTGAATATTAGACGATACCATGATTCAGACTATTATTCCCCAGTCCTACATCGCGGAGGGTCTGGTTCGATCCCGGCCCAGTCTGTGTGTGATTTGTGATGGACAAAGTGGCACTGGGACAGATTTTTCTCTAAGCACGTCGGTTTCCCCTGTCAGTGTTATTGCACCAACATTCCATGTTCATCATCCTCGTGATGTTAGTGTCGTCAGAAGAACAAGCGGGCGAAGCCTTCAAACAAAGCCGTGCTGTTTCGGATATCGGGGGGCATTGGACAGCAGGGCCCCTTCCCATTGTTGTACATCTGGGTACTGAATTTCGTCACAGCGATGCTCGCCCCTTCCCCCGGGGGCAGGCACTTGCGGCTGTTCTGGGCCGCGTCCACATGACACATTTGCGGCGTACTGCATGGCGGAGAGGGGCGGTAAAGGCTTTATTGGTTATTGTTTTTAGGCGTCGTCTCTTACGTACAGAACACCATTTAAATTCGCCGCATCCGTCCGTCCGCATACATGAGCGGCTGTACGGACGTCAATGAAATGCGGTACGATGAAATCCGACGCACTTAGTTTTACGGAAGCCGTCGTCAGTAAGGGCCCCTACTGTGCGAGTGTATCGAGCGCCATTTGTCGGAGCGCAGTGCGCAGAGAAGCAAAACTGACATTACGCTGCCTCTGTGTCTCACGGCGAGAGATGTTACGCACGCAGTTCAGTTTGACAGTCGTGAGGATAATATTAAAACGGAACTTGCGTGTGGAACTCACCTGTCCAGCAGGAAGGCGTTGTCAACCTGCAGGTGGCACCAAAAGACGCGGAGTCTCCGGACGAGCTGAACTACTACGAGCTTTGCAATGAAGGCTCTGTCCGTGGAGCTGGCTGTGTGCACTTGGAGGCAGAACGCAGCCTTGCTACGCAGTAGTACAAATGTGTTCGGTACAGCTATCACTTTAAACGTACTGCCAGAGGCACGCACACACGCACGCACACACACAGTACACGCTGACGGCCTGCTGTGGCTACAGCTGCACACAGCTGACCGTCCTGCAGAAAACTAACGAAGTGCAGAGTAGATGTGCACTCTTTGGTTGTGTGCCTTTCCATTATTACCAGCTCGTGGTGTCTAGCGACATTGAATTTCCTAATATTTATGACTTGTCTAGAAAATTATTTGACTTTTTACAGTGATAGTAACAAATACCAAAGACAGAAACAAATGTGTGTGGCCGCGTTTCTTGTTCATCCAATCCGAGAGTGCAGGTTCCATGAGGGTTAGTATCTAAAGTGCAATGAATCTTCCGTGACTGACTTACGTGAGGGGGGGGGGGGGTGGATGAAGTCAAACGGAAACGAGGAAGCATTTTAACGTACACAAAAGTTGTTCTGGTTTCCTCTGGACTTGCACAGTTCCCCGGACCTGTCATGGGGCAGCATTCGGCAACAAAAGCAGCAAGATTAACCTCTCCTGCTGCTTCGTCAGGATAGAATTAGGCTCATTGGTCTGCCCTAATCTCTAAACTCGCCCTTGCAGACGCAGGTACGACCTGATATGGCCCGCACTAAAGCCACCTTTCCACTTCATTGAAAAGCCAGATTGGAATCAAGTCCGTGGATTTCTGTGCTTTGGTTTCTGAAACTGCAGCCCACAGTGCAGACGAGTGGCCCAGTTGTTGCTGTGTAACGACAGAACGCTGAGTCAAAATGAAGACGTGGAGCCTACAGCACGTGCCTTTCCTTGTAACTGGAGTGACTTGTATTTGGCAAGCAGAGTTGAGTTTTCTGTAATCTTAGTGAGTTACCCCGACGTGTTTACAGCGAGCTAAAAATGCAGGGGTTCCGGTCAGCTCACAACTTTGCTGCTTAACAAATCAGCTACACGTTTCGGCTACAGCTTTAAAACCACATCAGTCCGATCCCAAGAATTTAAAAGGAAGGAAACAATACAGTTGCAATATTGGCCGGGTATCTCGTACCTTGCGAATGTGATGTGCGTAAAGCATACTGTGTGACGTGCATACATACTGTGTAACGTACGTACATACTGTGTAACGTACGTACATACTGTGTATTGTACGTACATACTGTGTAACGTACGTACATACTGTGTAACGTGCATACATACTGTGTAACGTACGTACATACTGTGTATTGTACGTACATACTGTGTAACGTACGTACATACTGTGTAACGTGCATACATACTGTGTAACGTACGTGCATACTGTGTAACGTACGTACATACTGTGTATTGTACGTCCATACTGTGTAACGTACGTGCATACTGTGTAACGTACGTGCATACTGTGTAACGTACGTACATACTGTGTAACGTACGTGCATACTGTGTATTGTACGTACATACTGTGTAACGTACGTGCATACTGTGTAACGTACGTCCATACTGTGTATTGTACGTCCATACTGTGTAACGTACGTGCATACTGTGTAACGTACGTACATACTGTGTAACGTACGTACATACTGTGTAACGTACGTGCATACTGTGTAACGTACGTACATACTGTGTATTGTACGTACATACTGTGTAACGTACGTGCATACTGTGTAACGTACGTACATACTGTGTAACGTACGTACATACTGTGTAATGTTAGGATAAACAGATAAGACAAATTTATCGTGTTACTTTCCCGTAACTGTGGACGCAGCTCCAGGCTTCACTTACAGCATACACCATAATAAAAAGAATTCTTACTTTTACGAGCAAAACTCTTGTGCGTTCAAACGTATCACCTCCGCAGAAGTACAGCTGAAGAGGTCAAGAATGAATGGACTATACCGCCACTCCCGTATGTGCTGTCATGATGTGCACAGATTCACCTTTATCACCACCACCACCACCACCTCCAGCACCACCACCACCACACCACCGCCATTATTAGGCGGCTCCCGAGGTCGAAACTCGGTTTGCAGAAGTCTGTGTAATTGAGACGCAGTTTTGCTGCGAGATAAGAACTGAACTCTGTGTGGGTGTGTGTGTGTGTGTGTGTGTGTGTGTGGGTGTGTGTGTGTGTGGGTGGGTGTGTGGGTGTGTGTGTGGGTGTGTGAGGGTGTGTGTGCGTGTGGGTGTGTGTGTGTGTGGGTGTGTGTGTGTGTGTGTGGGTGTGTGTAACCGCAGGTTAAAGGGACTTTTTGTGCGGTTGTTTTTCCAGAGGTTCGCGAGCGCCTAGCAGGCAAACCGACCGCAAGCAGGTGCCCGTGCGCTTTGCCCTCAGCTGACTGCGTGTGTGCACTGGTGTACAGGCTACTGGCATTCTTCGAAAGCCATCTATCGCCCTCGACACATGTCTGTCATTTAACGAGTTCGTATTTTAGCCCCAAAACATGCAGAAAGCGTTTATGCTGTTGAAATGGCGCGGCGTTGATCAGACTGGAGGGGTGCTCCAGCCCACATCTGGCTCCTTTTTGTGTGTCCATTAGACCGTGTTTTTTGTATGGGGGGGTGCGGGCCGGCGGTTTCCTACCATGGTCACAAGACACCGTCACTGGATCTTACCGAAAGCCAGCTGGATCCACTCCGTACCATCGAATTCTATATTCTTGTCATTCTCCGATCTTCGCTATGCCGCAGGCCTCAGATTTTTCTGATCCAAGTTCTGTGTGCATTTTTGTCTGTCCAGTGCATGCTGCGTGCTCACCCCGTTGCCTTTATTATCCTAATAATGTGTTTTGAAGTCTGTTTCCCTCTTCCCCCCTCACCCCCCGGCCCCGCCCCCCCCCCCCGCGCTGTTCGTGAGTGCTGTAACACAACGGACGGAGAACTGCAGGCTGTTGTGTTGCGAATTTTAGATAGGCCTGTTGTGGCCTGTGCCGTGGCTCAGGCGGTTAGTCGCCGGCCTTTCAGGGGTAGGCGCAGGTTCGGTTTCATATATGCCCAGGTGGGATTTGTGGTGGACAAAGTGACACTGGGACAGGTTTGTCGCCGAGAACTTCGGTTTTCCCCTGTCAGTATCGTTCCACCTGTGCTCCATGCTCATTCGTTCGTCTGTCACCACACTTATGTAATCTTGGCAACTCGCAGCTTCGTTAAGTAACGCGCGTAACGCTGTCAGCCGAATGATCATGCAGTTTTCGTTTGTCAAACCGCAGATGGTGAATTAGACGTTACGACGGCGACTCACAACTGGTACAGCCCTCCTTTCTTTTGAAGTGTATTTTTAAAAGCTGTAACCCAGGACGCCACCGCCACTGCTCCCGGTGTGACGTGCGTCCTACGCATTCCCTGACACAAAAATATTCTGCTCCTTTTGGCCCTGCTGTTCGTGTCACGACAGGCCAGTATTAGTGCCTGGGGTTTCCAGCTGCAGTTCATTTCTTGTGTCCAGAAGTTCAGTGTTTCAGTTATGAGGGACAGTACTGGAGTAGGTCCGGCCGTATATGTGCGTGCGTGCGTGCGTCCAGTCCGAGCTGTCGGTGTCCACGTTAAGCAGACTGCAGTTACGTCACTTAGCTCATGGCCAGTTCATATTCGTGGTTGCCAACCCTCCCTTCAGTTAACGTGTCGCTTGTCCGGTTGGGACCACTTAATTCCTGAAGACTGAGGTAGCAGGCCCCTCCCAAACATTGGTACTTATTTTTCAAACTACACGGCGTCACATGCGAACAGACCGGAATGTTCGTACCTACGTGCAATATGGCGGGTTCGGAGTACCGCGCTGTGGGGAAACATCAGCGTGTTGGTCTGTTGGGCGGATTGTCTTTTCAGGCCGAGTCACGTGACATGTTTGCAAGTCCATTGTTCTGACTCAATTGTTGGAACCCGCAACAGTGTGTCACTGAGCGCATTGCCGTCAGTAGGCCTAAGCACCTGTCACAGGCCTAGACCAGTAGCGTGTCACTTAACAGTATTTTAAATCGAACTCAGTCTGCGTGCCGCCGATCAGGCCGTAATGCACATACACTTCGGGCGGACTGCACCGCCGGTCGCAGGCCCTGTCTCAGCCCAAAAGCTAAAGTTAGCCAGCCGTCCGCTGTAAGTAGAACCCTTGGCCGCCGTCTGAGCCGCGGCAGCTAAATATGGGTCTGTGTGTTGGGCTGCGAGGAATGTGATATGATAACTGACGCTGGTGTCCCGCGGACTGCGGGCGAGTTGAAGTGCTGACGAGGGCTCAGCTGGGGGACAGACATGGACACGGGGGGGGGATGTTAATCTGAGGGCGTGGCCATTGTCGTTCGCACTGAGTTATGGCATTGTCAAGCAATGTGTGGGACAATTAAACGGGTCTACAAAACTGTAAATGTTGCTTATATGGCAGTAAATGTTTGTCATATTAAGGGAACAACAGCGTGATGGCGATAGAACACGGTGCTGGTTACAGGGCAGCAAGTGCCGGGACACTGCAGTGCATTGCAGTAAGGACCTGCATGGCTTGTACCCCTCTCCAAACATTATTCAGGTGATCAAGTTAAAGGGGATGAGATGGGCTACAGAAATGAGATTGCTGCGGGCGGTCGCCTGATGTGCCTCGCGTGATCAGATGGGAAACGAAAATATAAGACAGGCGCTAAATACGTGGTGTGTGTTATTAGACACAGTTAGAGGCGATAAACACAGCCGGACAGACTGTACGGAACGGACGGTGGAGGACAGGTGCCGGAAGGCGGCCCTCCGGTACCATCCTGCTGGATGAAACGACCTAGGTAGACCAAGTAAAAGACAGAAATGAAGTACGACAAGTTGAAAAGCTTAAGCCTTGACAGGCACAAGAAGCAGGAGAAGAGGAAAAGGGTTTGGAGTGGAGTGGAGTGGAGTGGCTCCGTACTCATTCAACCGTCCGTCTGGCACCGACGCTGCTTAAATATTGCAGTTGACGGCTCCGTTAAACAAGACACTTGAACACTTCAAACAGTCAGGGTAGTGTCGGCCCATCTGTGTACGTGGCCACGCTTGATAGAAGAAACAGTTCTTGTAACGAAATAGCTTATGACGTTGTGAGGGTCGTGTTGAATTGTGCGGGGTGGAGGGGGGATGTAAAGAAACAATCGTTGTCTCCTTTAAGGCGCTATAAGGCGCGAAGAACTTCGGTCAGGATAGACAGTCCTTGGACTGAGTGTCGGACTGCTGCAGCATGACGTAAAAATTCGGGTCATCCAGTTACTTTGTGTGCACACAGCACCGGGCTTAGTATTAAAAAATTCCACGTTCTGCCCACACAGTGTGTTTATGTGTTTTGTGTGGATCTCAGAACAAACAGCGATTATTTCCCTATATAGCATTGACTGACTGGTTTTTATAACCGAGACGGAATGTGTTTACTGCGTGGTACAGACTGGATCTTTAAATATGATCACGTTATTCTTAACGTTCAGTTCGCGCAAAGCCTGCAGTTTGCAGTGTCACGTGTTGTGTTGCGGGTTACGCTACCGCTGTAACAGCGCCCACAGTGCACGTGTCTGTATTGTCCGACGGTGTGTCCGCCATGCATGCGGCTTGGATTGGGGCGAAGAAAAATGCTTGCGGAATTATGATCAGGAAACCTGTGGGAAGATCTTCAGTATTGACGGGGGGGAGGGGGGTAATAGTAATGCGAACATTAATACGGTCAGTTTGGGGGACGCAGAAGTAGAGTGTGGCCTATGGGGTGGTCGTCGATTGGCCTGGCACCCCGTCGTGTGCTGCCGGGCAGGTGTTGGTGCAGTCCTGTGGCAGTATAAGTTAATATAGCGGCAACACTTCGAATTTGTGATTGGGTTGCGATATGCTGACATGTTCATCTTTTTCCTCAGTCATTCGACAGATACGACTTACTAATGCCTTGCATGCTGCCTCCCCCCGAATTCGTAACGTTCCGCCATCTGCTGTGTTCCAGTACTCTCGTATTTGGCGCAGTTAAGCCCTTAGGGCAGTCTCCATCAGCCTGCGGCCCGCCAGTTCAGTACATTCTGCTCAGTAGAATATGGAGTTCCGTTCTTCTTCTAGGCAGTCCGTAACCTTAATTTTATTCTCATTTCTGTTTGTGTAATACGTTTTTGCATTTTGCGCATATTTCCTATCTGTAAATATTCCAACTGTAAATGGTGCCACAGCCCCAGTCTAAGGGGTCGAGAAGTGAGACGATTTTGGGAACGGAGTCCACAGGATTGACAGAATATTGTAAGAGGTCCGCCCTGCCAGCGGTTCGAAACACTGCTATACGGCGCGGTGCACTTGTTTGTTTGTTTGTTTGTTTGCTTGCTTGCTGTGACAAGGTAAGCTATGACTGTTCCACCAAAGAGCGTTGACTGATTGGTCTTTGTAATGGAGACCCAGTGTGTTTTCTGCTGCGTAAGAAATGAGTTTCTGTGAACTTAAAGCCTTAGATGTTTAAAGTAACGAGCGCCCTGGAAGCAAGCGTTATTACTCGGGCTGTCGTCTTAAGACGTTTGCATTGTGTGTCCGCAGCCCGGACAGTACGTTACAGTGTGTTCACCAGTGACCCGCCTCAGTGTTCTTCGTGCAGCGATGTGTCATTCAGTTCTGCAACACCACGTGGCACCCTGTGTGCTGTGTGCTGTCGCCAGTACCCCCGTAGAGCCCAGTTCCTTACGTCGGAATGCGATTCGCCCCAGATGGACGCGGACTTGTTCCGGTCAGGCGTGCTGAGACCGCGGGCTATCAGTGTGCCATCATGGGGGCAGTGAATGACCTTTTGTGTGACGAGTTTTTGAAGAGTGAGAGTGGTGCTGCTATTCTTGGAATACGCAGTGTGCCAGCAGTGATCGATACAGCGGGATGGTACACGCCCCTCGCCAGCTCGTCGGGCAGATTTGCATTGCGATTAGAAAACTGCATATCCGCGGATATCTCATTCTTCAGAAGCTGGTAGTCGCGTAGGTGGTTAAGAATTTGCTAGGTTTGAGGCTGTCGGTGCTGCTGGTGAAGATGCAACTATTGTAGGGTGTAGTGCCCTGAAAGTAAGAGCTGCCCGCGGCCGCACAGTGAAGGCGTGTGCGAGAACTAGAGATGTAGCGCCACTCGGCACTAGAGAGAGGTGAGTGATTAGCTTCACGCTCCCATCGCCTTATCTCGGGGAATGGTGCCCCGAGTAGTCACTAAGTAGGAGGCTGGGTGCGCCCCAGACTCTGTGGTGCAGAGATGAATCTTTGTCCACGCATTACACCTTACAGATTGGTGTACAGTCGTCTACTTCAGAAGACTTTATGCTCGCATCGGCAGGACCCACGCAGTCCAAGAAGAACGGACAGCGGCGAATTTGCATGAGTCTTACGGAGCCCCGTCATCTGTCTCCGCGTTCACAAGAGCCGCTGCTGAGCCGAGTCAATTTGTGTTCACAATCACGTGATAGACCTCATGTTTCTTTGTCATTCGTGGTCACGTGTTTGCTGTTTATATCCTCCTTGTGTCGTCCAAGCACAACGCTACGGCAGAAGTACCTAATTCGAAATTTTGGGGGGTGGGGGGTGCTGAGCAAGAGGGTAAGGTTATTGGAACTGAGTAGCAACAAAATCGTCCATGAGTTCATTTAATTAGAGCTGTGCCCTGTGTACCACATGTTGTTGTAGCGTGTTACATGAGTAGCTGAAGGACTCTCCGCTTTGCAAGACGCGTTTTGCTGCGTTCAGCTACACGCTGCCGGTAAACGCCTAATCTCAGCCTCTTCACTGTATACAGGCAGCTGATCCGCCATTTACTGTGTGGCTGACGCAGGAATTAACATCGCGTTTCGGCCAAGAAAACTCTGGATATCATCATGTCTGTAAGTATAGGAAGGTCCTGTAATTACAAGTTCGTATTTGGTAGACTGCACTAGAAGTTAATTTTTTGCCCTTTCCTGCAGCTGCTTCCGTGTTCCGAATGTCCTAGAAGGAATGACTTTCGCCTGAAGCAGAACATAAGTTCGCGTTCCAGTAAAGGCAGGTCAGAAAAGAAGTTGATTATAGCGTAAGTGGCGTTAGACGCTGCTAAAGTGTAGGTAATAACATAGCGCCAGTTTCATCATGTTTGTTGGCTGGCGAATGACGTGGATGTCGAAGGAATCAATCGTGGCCTTACCAAGCCAGAGTCCCTCACTTCGCCTAGCGAAACGTAGCAGAACCTCAACAAATTTGAGGTTTAATGGCTAGTGACACGGAGCGATTCGAAGGGGGTACCTTGTCTGTGAACGTGCGGACTGCAGGGTGCCACAGTGCCACAGTGGATCGTTTGGCTGCTGGCTGTCGTGCCGCTCGCTGACCTGGTTCAGCTTGTTTGTATTGTGCCGGAGTAATCGGAACATGACACAGTGCGGGAGGGCGGGGTGGACTGGCCATTCAGCCAGGATGGAGATATCAAGGAATGCGCCTCTCGGGCAAAGCGTCTTTTCCAAAAGCCAGCAGGCGGGGGAGAGATAACATTACAACGAATTCTTGGCACGTATATTGTGAGGACGCCGTGTGGGTAGATGATTTCTCTTTATGATGACCGCCAAGCTAAGCACGCAACTGCAGTGTGTGGTCAAAATGCTGACTTCTGTAAGTACTGGATGGTGGTGCATGTAGTTGCCACTGTGCGTTACAGGCTGAGTATGGTGCGGCCTGCTGTCGCCGGTGTGCTGATCAGCTGACTGTGGTGGCTGAATTAAGTTGCATAGACGGTCAGCTTTTAAATCATAAGCTGGACGCTGTGTGTAGCTTAGCAAGCCGCGATGGCTGTGTCGGTACAGTGCCCAGACTGTGCGCTGGACAGTACGGGGCTCGGATCCGGGCAGGGCCAAAGGTTTATCACCTGTCCAAAACGACGAGACCGGCGCTGCGGCCCACTCATCGGGCACTGGCGTTCTTTCTGGGGTTCTGGGCGTTCGGTTACTCACCTCCATCAGTGCCAGTGTTAAGAGTGAGTGGAGTTGAATCGCTGCTACCTCTTTACGCCTTCATAGTATTAACAGGGACAACTTTACCTTCGCGTATGTGTCTTTTGTACTCCGGCCAGATGTTAAAACAGCGCTCACAACATTCGATGTAAGGCTGCTGTCTTTTGTTTGTGCCCGTACATAAGCGATTAGCGGCACGTGTGACTTGCTGGCACTGTGCAGGCTTATGCAGTAAGTGTGATGTGGTTTCCTAGCAACTGGTGGTGTGCGTTGCATAGCGACCGCCGTGGTCAGGCTGGGATAGCTAACGATCCCTGCCACAGCTCTGCCCCTCTTAAGGTGTTTTTGTTGTGTTCTGCAGCGAACAGGGACAGGGACTCCTGGTGTTGCTGGAAGTTGGGGATATTCTGTAAAACTGTATTTCTGATGCAGAGTTTTGTAAAAGAATGTATTGATTGGGACAGTATGAGACAGCCAAATTTTGGCTTTTACATAACAGTGTATCTTTTATTAGGCGTTCTTTTCGAAGTAAAAAAAGGAGCGTCGTGTATGGAGACACATCCATCCGCGTGGGACGTAGTCTCAGCTGTTAAACCGTTTGTCGAATTTTCATGAAATTTGGTGTAGGAGCGCTATACAAAATGTTATTGAGCGTAGCTTCGTGAGAATCATCTCAGTGGCGGTCGCACCTTATTCAGGGCGTAAATGAATCTCTACCGTAGTGTCCACATTTTTTACCGATTTAGGTGAAATTTGGTATAAGAGATCTGCACATACTGCTGTTCGTCATCAGCGAGTTTCACGCAAATCGGCGCCCGCAAGGCCGTACTTTGGTACAGGCGTTAAGTCAAGTACTACAGTCACGCGTGTACCGTGAAACCCTGCGACGTTTTGAAAGCACAGAACGTCTCGGTGAGTATGCGCGCTGCGTCACCGACTGCTGTGTATTCAGCGGCGTGTTATTTCCACATGCGCTCCTTTCTTTCCGTCAGTGGACATGCAGCATGGGCGCCGCCAGTCCGTCGTTATCTTTAAAAGAAAGAGCGACACTGCAGTCGATGTAGTGCCATTGCCCGCTGCTGACGTTCCTTCCGCTTCCCTTTTTATGACAAACTGACGTGGCCGGGTAATTGTTTGATCGGACTGCTGACACCGACAGACTGCAGCACGGCAAGTTGTTTGTTACTGACACGTCGCAGTGACAGCGTAGTTGGTTCCTGCGGAGTCCCTTTGCAAAGGCTGAGCCAGTGCGCAACCAGTACTGTGAGACTTCGCTGTTTTATGCTGCCACAACTGTGGACAAGTTGCGAGAGATGCAAAGCGATGTGGCTAAGGACTCAGGTCTTCAGGGGCGTGACGCTGTGTCGTTTGGCGAGTGGCTTCCGACGTTTCGAAGGAACGTAGTGCCTTTATCTTCAGGGTCAAGCCGTACAAGAAGATGAAGGTACTACGTTCCTTCGAAACGTCGGAAATTACTCGCCCAGCGGCAGCCTCACACCCTAGAAGACTTGAATCTTTGTCATAGAGACCCTCTGTGTTTTCTGTGACGTTGAAACTGAATTTTTAAATTGGCTATTATATATATTAACGTCAGGCTTCTTGTAACTTCGCTGTGTGCACCGCCGGGTTCTACATTCAACAGTTCTGCGTTCTGCCCACACAGTGTGTTTGTGTGTTTTGTGTGGATCTCAGAACAAACAGCGATTATTTCCCTATACAGCATTAACTGGCTGGTTTTTATAACCGAGACGGTGTGTGTTTACTGCGCGGTACGAACTGTAGCCCTTTAAAGCCCAGTGGTTACTTTATGTACCGCCAGGTTTAACATAAAAAAATTCTACGTTCTACCCACACAGTATGTTTTATGTGTTTTATGTGGATCTCAGAACAAACAGCGATTACTTGCCTATGCAGCATTAACTGACTGGTTTTTATAACCGAGACGGAGAGTGTTTACTGTGCGGTACGGACTGAATCTTAATGTGTAATTCATTTTAATTTCAGTCTTCAGAGGCTTAAACCATAACGACTGTTGGCGGCGCATCGAACGTCTTCCCTGGGGAAAATAAAAAGTCTTTGGATGCATGTTGGCAGTGCGGCGGGGAGACATACCGGTGGTTGGCGGCAGGAGAGGACGGGAGGGGATATTTCTCTGGAACATTGTAAATCCGACAAAAGCCGTTTTGCATTACGTGTTCCACTAAAAACTTGCCTTCTCTAAGTTTTGGAACTGAACTTTCTCCTTCAAGTTAGTTTATGGTGCTTCTAGCGAGGCCACGCCCTCTACATTCTCTTGTTCTGTTGCAGTGACGGGGTGGGGGGTGCGGGACTTGAAATGGATTGTTCATATGATAGGGTTTGATTTGGACGTTTTTATTTCTGCTGCGGTGGCACGAAGCAACTGCTGCTGTGTTCTGAATGAGGCTGTCGGTAAGATCACGTTAAATCCGCTGGAAACCATTTCGATTAGCAGACGGAAAGAAACGTGCCAACTGTGAATTACACGTCTTGAGAGGTGTTGCACCTTGACTCTACTCGTGCTTGTACTCCATGAACGCACGTCCCTGTGTACACAGGAGGCGGTCAAAGAGACGCCCTGTCAAACTCGAAGGTTCAGTACCGCACTCACAAGAGCCAGTCCCTGGCCTCTATCCTGAGTGTGATAAGTGCAGCCCATGCCGTCTGGTTTTGTATCTTTCGGTCCGCTCTGATGTTAACCAACCAGACACGTGGGTTTGCACCTCCGAAATGGTGCAGATTACTAAACTTGCATCACTGCAATGATCTCCAGTCTCTCGGGAAACTGCGTGATGGACATCAGCCTGTACGTGCTGCTGCGTCGTGATCATCCTACACGCAGTAGTGGCTTCGCCGTGATTATTAGGCAACGTCTCTGCCGCTGCTGTGTGACGGACAGCCTAGTCAGTGCTGTGCAGGCTGACACTGGAGCAGTGCCGACGTTGACGGACAGTAATGAGGGACAATGAAAGGTGGAGCAAAGAACACCGCGACAAGCAATGGAGAGCCTTTTCTCGGAGCGACACGAAGAAATCAGCAAAAGTCGCGCCCGCTGGAGTGTAACTTTGTGTGCCGCAGTTTGCGCCCGTGCGGACGTTAATCAGTCGGTTCATCCGGACCGGGAAACCTTCTTTATGTCGGACTTATATTTATGAAGAACGCGGTTCATATCCCGGTCACGTTACCTGCTTCTGTTACGATTTTCATTCCACTCGTCTGTTCAGTCCAACTGTTGGAGTGTGGCTTCAAATGGGCCACGGCGTCCTTTTGCCATGTCATTTCTGAACGTTCCTCATCTTGCCTGTTTAACTATTCTGTTGAGACGGTCGCCAGGCATTGGGCCGCCGTTTAGTTACGTAAGCAGCAAGTCTCATGGTGTGTGTCAGTACTCTGTCACTCGACTCTGCTTGCAGCTCAATATTCATTCTGCTGGAAAGCCCATCACTCGTGCTTCATGTCGGCGATGGTGTGAGTTTGACCCCAAAGGTTGGTATTAGTGAATTATTTGGTTGACGATGCATTTCCTGAAGTACTGCTGTGGCAGCATTGCAGTACTTTCCCTTCCTGCTGTGGATATTGGAACGTGGTCTGACAAAGCAACCTGCCTCGCTCTAGGGACGTCGTGCCTTGTTTGACATTTCTTTACGTCTGTCGTCTTGTATTGCTGCTTGACGTCCGTCCGGCTCTCTCCAAGTCCTGTGTTTGTCCCTCCAGTTCCAGCTCGCGGCGTACAGTCGATGCTGCGCGAGTGCGAAGCCGCTTTGTTCTCACCTGTCGCACCAGTTTTACGTCTCCACTGTGTTGACGGTGAGCCCTCCAGTTGCCTTGTTCTTAACCCCTCTTTGTCTTGTATCCTGACTTCGGGATGGGGGCAACAGATTCCGCCGAAATGTCGGCATGGTGTCTACCAGACTACAGGGTGTTACGTTACACATGACAGAAATTTTCTGCTCAAACTCTTTACAATGAAGAAGCACGGCACAGGAAGGTCTCAGGTACATCTCGGTGGAATTTTTATACCAATCAGCCCCCATCTTCGCCATTGCGCTGGTCACGTTCACCGCTTTTTATGGAACACGGATGTTCATCGCTGTGTTTGCTACAGCCACAGTAGCACGGGCTGATCGCTGTGTTCGCTACAGCCACAGTGTCACGGGCTGATCGCTGTGTTCGCTACAGCCACAGTGTCACGGGTTGTTTTCCAGCAAATGTATTGAGACCAGAAGTTCCGACACAGTCCGAGTTGGTCTGGTCAGTATAGGAACGTTTTGTGACGTCACATGTTCAGAATGTGGGACAGAATACGGGTACAAATATGGCTAGTGACGCCTGTGAAAATGTGACAGAGTTTAAATATCTTGGAACGGTAGCGGAAAAGCAAAACTGTAAACAGGAAGAAGTTGAGGGCGGAGTACTTTCGGTGAGTGGGTGCCACCGTTCGGTCTGCAGTGCCGTGTCTCCCTGTCCGCTGTACAGAGGCGTGAAGGTTGAAATGTAACAAACGATAAAATTGTCTGTTCTTTGTGGGCGTGAAACTTGGTCTCCCACGCGAAGGGACGAACACAGGCTGAAGCTGTTGGGGAATAGGGTGCCGAGGGAGATATTTGAACCCAGAGGGGAGGAAATACAGGCCGATAGGGGTATTACACTGTGAGGACCCAAACAGTTTTTACTCTTGAACAGATGTTATTAGGGTGATCAAAGCATGGAGTGTGAGAAGGGCAGGGCATGTGGCACGCATGGGAGAGGAAATACAGACACGGCTTTGGCTGGAAAGGAAACAGCAGCTTGGAAGACCAATCTGTAGATGGGATGATAATAGTAAAATGGCTGTTATAAAAATATTGGGAGTGTTTGGACTTTATATATGTAAGTCAGGATGGGGGCGTGGCGGGCTGTTGTAAGCAGGGTAATTAAATTCCTAATTTCGTAAGATGCGGAGAATTTCCTGACTAGCTGAGGAACTGTTAGCTTCTCACCAGTGACGGCTCCATGCAGTTGGCTAGCTGGCTAGCTGCGGCACTTATGACGGACCTCGTCATTCTACTCACATCATTATTAAGGACACTTCAAGGTGACAAGTTTTGCTCGAGTTCGAATTTGACGCAAAGACACATTTGTACCGGTGGGGCTTGGCTCCGGGCCGACTGTGTTTGAGACTCATTCGCACGGAGCAGCTTCAACATGCACACAGCTCCGTGTGTGTCGCCGTGCCTACATTGCCTTCTTGTGTCAGTGACGCACCATTAGAGCGCAAGCTGTCTGGGGGCGACATTACAGCACTTGCAGAACGACAGAGTAGACAGGCAAATTGGGAAATGGCTGGGATTGCTGCAAGTATGAGACAGTTGACTGAGCGAAGTTTGTATTAAACCTGCACTGGTCGCTGTGAACGCTGTGAGGCACAGTTGTACTGCTACTGCTGCTGCGACTAGTAATATCCTTTAAAAATACAATGTAACCTGAATTATGTATGAACATTGAGCTCGTACCGCGCAGTAAACACACTCCGTCTCGGTTATAAAAACCAGCCAATTAATGCTGTATAGGGAAATAATCGCTGTTTGTTCTGAGATCCACAGAAAACACATAAACACACTGTGTGGGCAGAACGTAGAATTGCTGAATGTTAAACCTGGCGGTACATAAAGTAACCACTGGGCTTTAAAGGGCTACAGTCCGTACCGCGCAGTAAACACACTCCGTCTCGGTTATAAAAACCAGTCAGTTAATGCTGTATAGGTAAATAATCGCTGTTTGTTCTGAGATCCACACAAAACACATAAACACACTGTGTGGGCAGAACGTAGAATTGTTGAATGTTAAACGTGGCGGTACATAAAGTAACCACTGGGTTTTAAAGGGTTAAAAAGGCGACGTTCCTTGAGGTAGCTTGCTTGGGTTAATGGATGTCTCCTTTTCCATTATTCACTTGTGCCGTTGTTACACTCAGGATGCCCCTACACTCGATGTGGTCTAATGAGAATTGGAACGATGCTCGGCTGTCAAGGATGGCGAAGACGGCATAAGAAAGTCTATTGTTTGCGAAAGGGCGATAGGATGGCAGCTGCAGTTGGGCAGTTCGGACGCGAAATGAGGACAAGTAAAAGAGAAAACTTCAGCAGAACCGAATGTCGAGTGTCCGTTAAAGCAATGGAACTGGTCTTGCGTTTTGGGTTTTGGGTGGCGGTGCTGGGGGTGTCAGCTGGGGAGGGGGCAGTGTCACTGCGTCCGTAGTCCAGGCACGTGACCTACTCCAGTCAAACAACCTGTATCTGCCCGCTGTGAACCTTCCGGCAGCTTTCCGAGATGCCTTCTGCCTCACAGACATTTGTAGCCACTTACCAGACGACACGGCGTCATAGCCCGTAAGATGCATGTGTGAGTGTTCACCACCGTCGAAACATCAAACCAGTATTATGCGAAACCGAGTTTCGAACAGCAGTGTTGATGACTTAAAACAGGTACACCCTGTACGTGGATTGCATGAGACCGTAGGATGTGGAAGGCCAGAGGCGTGAAGATTACAGTGTTCTGGGATGTGACGCCGTGTCGGTGGGAGAATAGTTCCCGACGTTTCGAAAGCACTACGATCCTCCGAAACGTCGGGAACCACTCTCCTAACAACACGGCGTCACATCCCAGGAGAGAAAGTGCTGCGCAGAATAGTGTTTTAAGCGCGGAATGTGACCGCTCCATACACATCTGTCCGTCTGTCCTGCGGACGGGGGAACCTCGGTCCGCGGCCTGCAGTTGACACACATCGGTTTCTGCAAAGTGGAGCAGAGTGACCTGCGTGTGCTAGGCTGGCTGGCAAGTAGCTGTCGCCCGTGTACACTAACCTCAATACTCGTGCATCCTGGTCCCTTTAGTATCGTGTGCCACTTTTCTTGTGCATACTTCTGTGGTGCACTTCGCCCACTGTGAAGTTGTGTTACGAACGGCATATGACCACTGCCGTCTGCTAACACTGTGCCACGTCTGTGTTAGAAACGTGAAGTCAGTGGCAGTACAGTCTCGATGTTCGTGATTAACTGGTACCGATAGAACAGTCACGAACATCGGAATTGGTGTTTACTGTAAAACGCCTGTTTGGTGGCAGGAGCTTCTGAAATTCCGGCACTGGTACGGACATGTGACGCAGCGTAGCGAGTTGTGAAATTTCGCATTTAATAGTAATAAAAAACAGCACCTGTACAGCGGAGTTACGTAACGCCGTTGTACAAGAATGGTGACGTGCGCAAGTGGACTTGTCAGCCACGTTGTCTCATCGCGATTTGTCGGAAGAAGTCACGAAAGTGAAAACAGTGGCATTAAAATTGGTGATGACAAGTCGCAGACTTCGAGGCTGTGATATACAGAGAGACAGTTGGCTGTACTGCAGTGTGGCGGGTGTAAACATGTGGCAAAGCTGATAGTAGCCACAGCTGTTACAGCGATGTGCCAGTATCACGGTAGAGTTATTGGAGGCGATTCGAATCCTCATTGCCAGTAATTTCTTTCAGTTGCAAGGTTAAACTCATGATGGACACAGTGGCACCGGGACAGGCTTTTCCCTCCGAGTACTGTGCTTCCCCAGTCGTTGGCACTCCACCAGTCCTCCTTTCTCGTCCGTTTGCTGTTGCCGACGTTCTGCACTTTTAGTAGTTCACAGCGTCGTTAAAACAGTAAAAGCTACTTGTGTAGACGTCAGTTTGTCAGTTACTCTGTTGCGGCGTTTAGTGTTTGTCCTCCGGTAGGTGTTTCTGCGTGTCACAATAAAGACATCTGGATTTGCCGCCGCAGGCCTCTGAACGTGACAGTGTCTGTCCGTGTTTCGATGCTGGTTGAAACCAAATTACTGCACTGTACTCTCGATTATGCGGTGTAATGGTGGGGCGGGGGTGCGCCGATATTTGAGGAACACGGAGAGTCCGAAACACACACGAACAAAAATTACAGTTTTGGCCATGTGTTTATTACGCAGCTGCCGCGGGTGGATGTTCTTACAGACGCGTGTAATGTCGCGGCAGGTGCGTGACCTGTGTGCGAACTGTAACACGCGTGACGTCACGTCTGTCACGCTCGTGCGGTTTGTGTGCCCTCGGCCACGTGCCCAGTCTGCTCACTCGGTAGTGCAGACTGCTGCTGTACCTGTGCACCTTATTTTTCTGTCTCTTGCGTTCGTGGCTCATCTCGGGCGTAACTTGCCAAATGTTTACTGGTGGGGGGCGGGGGGGGGGGGGTTCAGAGCAAAAGTTGTCGAGAGAAATGCGACACTTTATGTCCGATACATTTTGCCAAGGGATGATTAAACGTGGAGGATCTAACGTGCCAGGATCGTTGTTCAGTCCATACATTTCCTAACTTGTTTAATTGCATATGAGCTGGCGACAGTGTCTACGTATCTGGCGACCACAGTGCGTGTGTCGGTAAACAAGTTAGCAGACGGGGTCAGCATGGCCAGCTGTAGTGTAATGTTGCTCATGACGCTGGATGGCAGGTCAAACGTGTAACCCTGCAGACTGTGACCCTCCCATCGTGTCTGCCGTCTGCTCGCTTTTCACTTCTAGTAAATCAATATATGATTCTCGAACCCAGACGCATTCAGATCGCGGCTGTGGTTTTGAATTTATTCCTGCACTGGAGGGTCACTGTCTGCGGGAGTCACGGGGCGATTCACGTGACTCGTGACTTGTAATATCAGCTGCTGTGGTCACGTCTGAGTGACGTCAGGCTATGAGGGCGGTGTTACCCTGTTTTGAAGCCGTGCGATCTGGTAGGCGATCCTAAACGTGTCTAGGAAACGTCAGGATGCGAGCTGCGGACACTGCACGGCAAACGGCAGTGTGTTTGTGGTCACGTGCCCGGGCATGCGGTCTCCTGCCCACCAGATTGTTGTCTCGTCGGTACGCGATGACTGGTTCGTGACTTTCGCTATGCATAGCAACATTCGATTGTGTCTGTTGGTGCTTGTCTCGACCAGCGATACATATCGATTCTCATACGCCGTCCAAGGGCACCTGGCACCACAGCGCCATCTGTAGCGTATCCCTCACCCCCCGTAACAACTGTGGCCTGGTGAGACAGCAACTTCGGCCAGTCAGAAGTCTGAACTCACAGCCTCCTGTGTCCGGCGCGTTGGAGGCCGGACGTGTGACTGGCTCACAAAGTGCTGTCGCTTCTGACATGCAGAGGGACATGAGGCTCGACCGAAACGTTGGCACTTTGATATCAAATTACACTGCGTCATATTCCGCCCTTCCCGTGATGTCTCAAGTCTGAATAGGTCTAAACACGAAACATGTCGTACCTAAGTACAGGAAATGTGGACCTCCCCCTTCTGTGTCCAGTTAGTTTTCACTGCGTTTTGTGTATTGGCAATACTGTGACACGTTAAATATGGCTGCTGCATTGACAAAATTCACCAAAGGGCAGCAGCGATTTCTCTTCAGATTTTGTAGTCATGCGGTGTGAGAACTGGCGAAATTTACGTCAGAATGAGAGCGCGGTGTGGGGAAGGGGTGTGAGGGAGAGAGAAGTTGCGGGAGGGGTGGAAAGACACACAGTAGGGCGAGTGTTGTGGCTAAGGAACAGATACAGCTGCGTGTCCGGGACAACAGAAGCACCGCCATTGATGAAATTGCACTTACAATGAAAGTTAGTCACAATATGACGAGCAACTAACCGACAGTGTCTTGTGACTTCTGCAGCTTTATCCCTGTCTTGGTACAGGCTGTTCCATGCCATGCGTGTCTCATCCAGCAGAGAGCAAGTACATTTACAAGCGAAACACACACATGGACTCAACTGTAATTCCTACCTGACGTGTCTGCGGAAGGGCCATGAAGCGTCGCAGTTGTCAGGCAGTGTCATTTAAATTTCGCCCTACTTGCTGTCCACAGGTCTTCCTGTACTTCAACACATTAAAGCCCAGTGGTTATTATATGTACCGCCAGGTTTAACATTCACAAATTCTACGTTCTGCCCACACAGTGTATTTATGTGTTTTGTGTGGATCTCAGAATAAACAGCGATTATTTCCCTATACAGCATTAACTGACTGGTTTTTATAACCGAGACGGACTGTGTTTACTGCGCGGTACGGACTGGGTCTTTAAATATAACTTATGGTACTCTTAGTTTATAAGGCTGCTGGCCCATCACCGTAGAGACCCTGGTTCGATCTCAGGTCAGTGCATGTGAGATTTGTTGTGGACAAAGTGGCACTGGGACGGTTTTTCTCCCAGTCCTTCGATTTTTCCCTGTCACTAAAGTTCCACCATCTGCGTGCTGCTCTTACCAGAAGGACAAACGGGCCACTGCTGGAAACCTTCCAAAAAGCAATGCTCTTTCGCAAATCGAAGAGAGTTTGGTGGAAAAGTATTTTCACTTAGTCTTTAAAGAGGTTAAAACAGACTACGACAGGTGACACGACTGGAGTTTGCATCTGACTCTGCAGTGTCTTTGTTAAGAACGCGTAGAGCTTTACTTTTACGGCCGCGTCACCTGTCACGTGATACCATTTAATCTGTGTATGGTATTTGCGAACCGGCTGCACCAGGTGGCACAGCGTCCACGCGCTCTGCCAGAATAAGTCATGACTTTGCATGTTAGCGTCACAGGAATGTGTTCAGCTTCTCCTTTATGGCGCTGGCACTTGCTGTCCCATAGAGCTCATGGGGTTGTGACACCATGCAGCCCTGTAGATGTGTAACAGCTGCACCGAACAGCACGCTGCCTGCACTGCCGAGTGACCGACTTACTGCTTACTGCATGGAGCGGAATGCTTCTGTAGAAGCTGACAGTTTCTGAGCTACTCAGGAAATTCCGCCATGTTATGAAAACCGTGTTCACAACAATCCGCCACCTGTCACTGTCCTGAGCCAAATTAGTGCACTCCACATCCGCCCATTCTGCTTCTGAAGGATCCGTTTTAATATTGTATTGTTTATTTAAGCCGATCCCAGTGGCCGCGCGGTCTAAGGCGTAGGTCTGCGGCCGAGCGCTTGCTGGGATCGTGGGTTCGAATCCCACCAGGGGCATGGATGTTTGTCTTGTACAGTGTTTGTGTTGTCAGGTAGAGGTCTCAGCGACGGGCTGATCACTCGTCCAGAGCAGTCCTACCGACTGTAGTGTGTGTTTGAGTGTGATCAAGTGAAATCACAAAATCCCTCTACACCTGCTGTGAACAAGTAGGCAGAAGAGGAAAGGGCTACAAAAACAACGCGGTTTATTTAATGTGCTTCATATGAGTTCTTTTTTTTTAATTTAAATAATTATTCGACAGCAGTGTTGAGCTGAGGGAGGTTGAGACACTGCACTGTTTGAGTAGCAAGTGTGTTGCGGCACACAGTTTGAGTGACACCAGGGTTTTGCCGTGTTACTTAGCATAATTACATAACAATGTTCCTTTTTAAGAGCAGGATGCTACCGCATTTATTTCAGGCTGTAATTAAAACACTGTCTTAACGTAATTAAACACCGTTGCGATTAAAATGTGGAACTGCATGTGCTTGCTTTAACTCGCCTGTACACGGGTGGAGTGAGTGAGAGAGACAGGAATTAGAGCAGAGCGCAGTAAAAACCGCCTTCTTTGTTTCTGCTGCTCTCAATGTAGACTTTCCCTCCGTACTTTATTCTAATTCGTTCGTTACTGACGTTGACTGAACGCACTTCTTCGTCTCTTGAAGGCGATTTGGAGTCTCGAAAGCAAAACAGAGGCAGCAGGGATCTAATAATGAAACGACTTGACGTAAAAATCATCAAGTTTGTTCCTGTTTTTATTTTTCGAGACGCGGAATCAGCTGTCGAGTTGCAGGACGCCCACTGCACAGTTCAGCAAAGTGTCCGCAGCTTCAGTCTGTCGTGCTGTCGGATTCCAAAGTGTATTCCAAAGCATCGTATTTTTAATGGGTTCGTTTTTCTCATGGCGTTTGGAGACTAATAGAATCCGTAGTGCCATCCTGTAGCACACAGAGGAAGGCCTTTTTGTAATACGAACTTATGGCCAAGTGTTTCGTCTGCACGTAGGCGAGCTGCTTGGTGTAGCAGCTGCTGTTGCGCGTGTGGCTGCTGTGTGTATCGCCAGGTTTAACACTCACAAATTCTACGTTCTGCCCACACAGTATGTTTATGTGTTTTGTGTGGATCTCAGAACAAACAGCGATTATTTCCCTATACAGCATTGACTGACTGGTTTTTATAACCGAGACGGAGTGTGTTTACTGCGCGGTACGGACTGTAGCCCTTTAAAGCCCAGTGGTTACTTTATGTACCGCCAGGTTTAACATTGAACAATTCTACGTTCTGCCCACACAGTGTATTTATGTGTTTTGTGTGGATCTCAGAACAAACAGCGATTATTTCCCTATACTGGTTTGTATAACCGAGACGGAGTGTTTACTGCGCGGTACGGACTGGGTCCTTACGTATATGTATTTCATGTCATTCTTCGTCGTCAAGTGCTTAGCCTGTAGGTGGCATTGCTAGTTACATGTGTTGGAGACTGTCAATATGCGTCATCCCCGAAACAAGTCGAGGTTAGGCTAATGGTGTGGACTGCTGGGTGACAGTTCCTTGCTGCCTGTGCACTCAGTCCGTCTGTCTGTATGTATGTCTGTCTGTCTGTGCATGTATTTAGGATTGCTGTAAGTTTCGTTTCATTGAAGATATGTCGTCCGCTTGTACGACTGCCATATTTCGTCCTAGTTCACTTATCTGAATGTTAATTGTGATACCTGCTGCATAAAGTTACAGCGTTACTTGGCTTCATCGTGCTGTGCCGTGTGGCTGAGCGTGTCGTGATACGCGGGGGTTCAAATTCTGTCTGCCAGCTCATACAGCTCCATGACACCAGGTGACCCTCGGTGGCCCACTGTGTGCGTGGGCTGAATGTATAATCTGGACGCACACAAAGCTGCGAGCAATATAAGCTGACGTGCCGTGTGTAGGACGTGGCTGTAACATGCTGTGGGTCGTAATTGTGCGGGCTTGTTGCGTTTTGTCGCTTCGCTGGACCGGAATGAGGGGGTGGGGGTGGGGTGTAGCGTCTGTTAGTGCCGACAGTCAAACTTTAAAAGCACGTCACGTGATCGTAACACCTGGCACATTCCAGAACCTTGTTAGCAACACCCCTCTGTCCCCCTTAAGAACGTTGCGCCCCCTCCCCCGTTAACCTTCACCCCTTCTAACTTACGCACTAAAATTCATCCAAGCTGCTGAATGAAAGTGAAACAGATGCGAGAGGGGCGGGGAGTGAGTGTGTTTTGGGGATGAATAATTCATAGAAGTAAAGTGCGAGCGAGCGCGTTAATTGTCTTGACTCTCTTAGCGCTAACTTGGTAAGTGAAGGAGCTTTTGTTGCTTTTTTTAACCCTTTCCATGCACAGTTTTCCTTCTGCTCGAATAGTTTCGCCGCAGATTCTTGTGACAGTACGCAAAGAACTGATTTCAGTCGCTGTACCTGGACTCGTCCGGAGGCGGTAATAGAGGGGTGTAGGATTAGCTGGTTGCAAGCAGTTGCAGAGAGGACATAGTCCGGTGCTGCCCTCTATGGCTTACTTCGTCCCCTACGTTAGGCTGCGGGCAAAATGCCGACGCACACAGGTGCCATATGATTGTGATCGGGCTCCGAGTCACGTCGCAGCTGTAAGTGTGTTAGTGCCGCCGCCTGTCGTTACGTTTGTGTGTACGGCACTGATTCGGTTAATGATGTAGCTCTGTGCGAGGGATGCGGCCGTATCCGACTTCCTTCTATGTCACTTTAATAATTTTTGACCTCTGAAGAAGGAGCAAATGGACGCGAAGGCGGTTTGCCAGCAGATATCGCAATGCTACATGTAAGACGTCCGACGCTTCGTAACTTTGACGTGTCTGCTTCCCTGGATGCAGTGACTTCGGCCTCACCACCAGGTTGCTGCCGGGACTTCTTTGCACGTGCACATGATCACGGAGTGAAGGGGGCTCAAAATGTTAACAGTTAATGGATGCACGTTTGACTGTAGCGTATAGTGTCTGCAGATTGTAGATTCTGCGGCATTCTGATGTGTGAAATCCGCCGCAGTGCTAGTGGGAGGCGCCATCTTAGTCCTGTCCCACATAACTAAACTGCGACTGCTGTTGGTCTGGATAAGAGGAACGCGTGGCCACGAGGTGGTCACAGTTTACTGTAGACCGATTAGTGGGAAGTTGCGAACAAGAAAGTCAGCGGCAGCTTGTACATTCCTTACACGCACTGCGGCTGTGTGTGCCTGCAGTCTGCACACCCGATGGCCCCTTGACCTTCCCGTTGACGGTGTGACGAGCTGAATAGCCGCCTACGCAGTAGACACAGTGGACACAGCTGACACAGTGGACACAGCTGACACAGCTGACACAGTGGACACAGTGGACACAGCTGACACAGTAGACACAGTGGACACAGCTGACAGTTAAACGCAAGGCGTTGTGAACTTCGCTCGCCTGAACGCAGTCGTGCACTCTCTGCAGCTTGACTGTCACATGGCTGCTGTCTGCGCCTTTCTGTCGTTAGAGTAAAGTGGCGGCGCCTCTTATGCTCTTCACTTGTCTGTTTATTTTGTGTAATATAGTGCTGAAGGCGTCCTTCTTCGCATGGGTTTTTGAAATGACCACACTCCGTACTCGGTAGGGCAGTGACAGCCATAACCTTGTGCTGTGCGCTGTGGCGCCGTGTAGCGATCGCCATGTGAAATACAAACGGTTGCCAAGGCACTAAACAGTAATAGATGTCGATCGCTTTATGCATTACAGACCCGAATACGAAACGCTAGCAGCAACGGGACGTCAGGAACAAGATGTTGGGCAAACAGTGATCATATATTAAACTGCCGTGCGTACTGTTTGTTGTGGTTTTCGAGAAATAACAACTAGAAAACATTTGTGCCGCGGGAGGAGGGATGGTCGTGACTGCGTGAATGCAGCACTTCCATGCTGGACGCCGCAGCACACTGCATCGTAAAGTTGGGACATAACTTGACGGGGGATGAGGAATTAGGCCTGGCTGCTGTTGCTGTGTGTTCGGGAAGCCTTTGGTGTCCGGACAGTCTCTGTCCGAGCAGTGACTGTCCGGACAGTGACTCGTCGTTCTGCACGGTCCCTGCAGGCCAGCACTAACGTACTAAAGTTGGCCACGACCATTTTCTTTGTATGCGTTTCACTAAATATGCGAAGATTTGACTAAAACAGTCGTGTGTCAGTCGCAGCGCGCAAGTTATGAAAGGCGCTGTGACGTCATCTAGTAACGCGCCTGTCAGTGTACCGCTGCGCGGTGTCAGTGCGGTCGGCCGGGGGTTTTGCGGGGCAGGTGTTATGGCTGTTCGGTCAGACTGACATTGCAACTAGGCCTGCAGCAGTAAGTGGTTAAACATGTGTGAGGGAGTAAGGTATCAGGAATAAACTGTACCAAGATCGCGGAATTTAGGTAAATTATTGCGTAACATAAAACGTAAACGAGGAAATTAAACTAAAAAATTGCGGAAGCTGTTGAGGGAGAGAATGCGGCACTGGAATAATGCTTATGAATAGTTTAAGTGTCGCACTGTGAAGGGATGTGCACTGCAGAACACTGGCTGGCTGTGTATTTCAGTGTGACAGTGCTATTGCTGTTGTTATGACTGTTAATTAGTCCTCAGATTTAATGAAAACAAAGAAAATAGCATGAGACCAACCTTACTTTTTGTCTACCCTGTGCGTTGTGGGCCGCGGTTTGAATCCCTGTGTGTTTCATGTTTTTCTGTGTTGACCACAGAAATGTGGTCACCGGTTTGACATACTCAATCACAGGAATCAGACAGATGGCTGTAAAAATATTGCTGAACCACAGAGCTGTGCTGCAGGTGATTTGAAATAGAAAACAGATTGGATGCGCGGTTCCGCATACTGACAGCGTGTGTGAAGACAGGGGTATCATCACCGAGCGAACGCGGTTAGGCGTCTTGTTTGGCACGCATGTTGTGAGTGCAGCGGGCCGAACACGTTCAGATGAAGTGTTCCTTCGTGCACTGTGTTCAGCAACGGATGCTGCCACTCTAGTGCACAGTGCAGCCAGCGGTCCGCAGCTGCTGCACACCTAGGGCACATCACACTGCTAGGTTCACGCGTAAGAAAGCCGTGTGAAGTGCACACAAAATTTTAGTCGAAGGAAAGCATTTAGTACACGTAGTCTGAGACGGGAAGAGAGTATTACAATTTCTGCTGAGGAAGTAGGGCGGTCATGTGGATTGGGTTCACTTGGTTTGGGTAAGGTGTCTGGTAACTGGCGTTTGTGAACACGGTAATGAGCCCGCGGTGTCCAAAAGGACGGGATTTTTCTTTATTAGGTTATTGACTACCAGCTTCGTAGGCATGGTCTGGACCCCTGAAGATGGAGGCAATACCTCCCTTCGAAGCTCCGGGCGGCATAAATCTAACGACACAGCGTCGCATCTCAGAAGACCCGGATCCTCAGTGAAACGTCAGATGTGTCGTGAAAGAGTGCGCATTGCAGCCATATTTGTGACGTAGACGTCCCACTGATAACGTCTGTGTGATGCATCGTTGCATAATGGACAGGTTCTGAAGGAGGGCGCAGATACAGACAAGTCAGCCGCCCGCGAGTTTTCGCTTTCTGCTCAGCTGCAGTGCGCGGGCTCGACGTTTAGCTGTCACCACGTTAGAGCGAGGCGAAATCTTATCACCCGTGCTTCTGGACGGGGGTGGGGGGTGGGCAGTACTGACTGGAGACAGGCCATGCGAGGAACCGGACGCAAGTGTGGCCACGAGGGACCACGACATTCGGCTATCACTGAAGCGCAGTGGGGCTAAGCCTGCCCACTCTAACAGCCAGGAGCCCCGTTTTCCCCACACTAACACCAGGCGGTGGAGTCCTTGGGAGGTCTACCAGTTCCGCTGCTGCTCAAGAAATTCATCGAATTCTGCGGCAGCCTAACGTATATTGCCGTATTCACTCGCAACGGCCCGCCATTCGCCCCGTCCTGAGTTCACTTCCTTTCATGCTGTTGACACCCACTTTACCATTGCTCTTCCCTCTACGCCAAGGTATTTCAGGTGGTATTATTTGCCCACACAGGGTGTTGCTCTGTTTCTCATCATTCTCATAGTAAACAGCGTTTGGTGGACACAGTGGCACTGTGACAGGTTTGTCTCCCAGTGCTTCAGTTTTCCCCTGTCAGTATCATTCCACCAATGCTCCGTACTCATCTTCGTAACTGCATGGTCGATGACAGCGGACACTCAGACACTTGTTACTTGTAGTAGAACCCGAATGTTCGTTACTGTGTTAACAAAAGGCCGAAGCTCTAGCCTTTTAATATTCGTCTCCCGGCTACTGCTGTGTGCCCGAAGTGTCGTCGTTTCTCCAATTATCAATCGACATACCACCTTCCATATTTCCTTCATACCTCTATTGCATCATTCAAGTATTTGGTGAATAGTACGAAGTATGAAGTTCCTCACTGTGTAATTTTCTCCATCCACATCGTATTCTTCCTCACATTTCGCGGTATTTCGCTCTTCCACCCACATCTCGTCGCACACTCCTTGAGCAAACGGCATCCACGGCATGGCACGGACGGCAACGGACGTCCCTTTGCTGAACATCGCCGTGATCTGTAGGCAACTTCTCCGGCACCTTTGAGCAGCGGGGTTATCTTACTGGCTGTTGCAGGCGTACAGCAGTTGAGTGCCGTCACGGTGCGCTTGACTAGGAACTGCGGCCCCTAACTGCCGAAATTAGTCACGTGTGACTTAACTGATGCATTTTCATGCGATTTGCTGTATTGATTTCGTTGTCGTGGCTGTGAATTGCGCCATTTGACGCCATTCTGCTTGCCGTGCGCGGTTGTCGCAAATCAGTGCGAGGCGGTGCACCTTCTGGCTGAAGGCTGTCCTGTTTCTGTACTCCCAATACCTGCTGCTTGCAAACAGCCGCCTCCGTTTCTCCGTGTCCGGTCTGGTTGCTAAGGGACTGTGGTCAGCTGTTACACTGCAAGAGTGGTCTATGTGTGTCCCTGTGTGGAACGGGCCTGTGTGACAACTCTGATGATGTGCTGTGTTGGCTTCTCTCAGGATACACACCACATAACTGGGCGGGGGGGGGGGGGGGAACTCACGCACGCACACGAATTAAGAGTTCATTAAATATGCGTGAAGCATTAAATAATACCGTACTGTAATTTATTTCAAGAAAATCCCGTACACAGAGCCAAGCACTTGCAGCTGTACAGGCAACACCGTGTCCTGCTCCACGTGAGATTTCTGTGTCATGTGTGGCAAGTGTCAACCATACCAGTGTCTCTCAAAGTGTGGTCCGCGGCCCGTTTGTCTTCGTATTATAACCTAGTGGAGGTGATGGGGGGGGGGGGGAAGCAGTTGTTGAATATTTTACTAGTTTACGAAATCTGTTTGGCAGCAGTAATCGAGTGACGCGGTGTAAAACGTAAAATTTCCCGACCCAGTAGCTTTTTCCTGATCTTAGTTCTGTCGTCACAGGCTTTGTATTGAATTTCCACATTGACTTAATAAACTTGTTCAGAGTTTGTAAATATCCAGACCGTAACTGTTGCCGCGATTGGAGGTGGTATTTTTGAGCTCAAGTCACAGCATTAGTGACACTTTGTGAAGCGTCCGCGGCGCCACAGACACGCAGTGTGTGTGTGTGTGTGTGTGTGTGTGTAGCCAGGCCGATCCGGGACCAGCGCAGTTCTGCATTCACGACCTCTTTGTATATCTAGCTGTCTCTCTCTCTCTCTCTCTCTCACTCACTCACTCACTACACCCTCCTGCGTCTTCCAGCGGCATCATTTAACTGCATGCCGACAGCTGCACTGCAGCTGCTGCCATCTAGTATGGAACAGTAAAACAGTAGAGCACTTCTGCGCCATCTGTACGAGCCTCATACGAACTACTGACGTGTAATTGGGTGTAATTTGTTTCACGCGAGGATGCCACGTCAGCCAGCCTGTTCCGCGGTGCGTCCGTGTGGAGGCTTGCATGGTGCGTTAGCATCACATACATGGCCTACGTCGTTCCGCCGATGACTGCCGTGCGGCCCGTCACTGCGCCGTTATTTCGCATCGTTTGGTGCGTAAAGCGACCTCAGTGCGTGGCGGCGGCTGTAAAAGACAGCAGACTGTTGGAGACAGAATGACAATAAGTAAACGTGTGCAGTATTTTTGGCGCTGTTTATTTGACGAACTGTCGGGTCGGAAAGGGCGTGTAGCTGATGTAGGCCAATCAGCAGGACACTTGTTAGGCGTTCTTTACAGAGCATAAAAACGCCTTATGTGGAGACATCCTTCTGTGTCTGTGACGTACTGTCAGCGACGAAACTGTCGGATTTTCATGAAATCCGGTATAATAGCTCTTTACCAAAAGCTGTCGGTCCGTTGTGAGTTTCCCGAAAACCGGTGCCCTGACAGCCATACCTTGCCCACGGGCATACATTAGTTGCGAGACCCCCCCCCCCCCACTTTCCGCATTTATTTTTCGATTTGGCTGAAATGCGGTACAACAGATCTGCACGTACGGCTGCTGTTGACCACTAGAGCGTTTCGTGAAAATCGGCGCAGGAAGGGCGTTTTCTTATGGGTGTAAATGAAATTGTATTTACGCGTCTGCCTTTAAACCGTGTGACGTTCCAAACGTAAAGAACGCTTTTGTAGAGACTGTAGCGCGTCATGCAGTGCGCCATTATTTGCAAAACATCACACAAAATGTTGCAGTCTGTAATTTTCGTGGGAATGGGAGAAGCTTTCAGTTTCCGCGCTGAAACGCAAGGCGCAGTAACTGGCAGTAATAGGGATAGCAGTGTCAGTGCCGCCGGCTTGTCTCGCCGCAGTAACATGAAGTTACCGCCACGTCACTGTCACGGTGCCACTGCATGCTCCGAACGAGCGAGCAGTACGAACTGGATCTGGTTACAGCGCCTGTACTGCAGGCCGGTTGCACTGGCGGAGCTGTTCCACCGCTGCGTATCGCCCGCAGTATGTGCACGTGATCAGGCGCACTGTAACTTACACTGCCTCTAATCTGTGACTGGTGCGTGAGTGCCTTTGTAAAGCAGCTGAGTGTAACGAAGAATTTAGTTTCATTTGTAGATTGTTTCTGTTCTGGCGTTAGCTTTAATACAAACGTACAAAAGCCAGTGCAGCGCCTGGCCTCCAAATGTTGCATTCAGCCAAGGTGAGAAACCCGCAGAGAGTTACAGAACAGTCAGCGGAGCAGAAGAATTGCGTAAGTAGGAAAACGAGGCATAGCCTAAACGAGTGCTTCTCGAACCGTGGGCCGTGAATCCCCGGGGGTTCGCAGGGTAATTTAAATAACTTCACAGCAAACCTTGCATCTCCAGCCAGGACTTGGCTTCTTCTGTTATTCTCTGTTGTTGTTTTTGTTGTTGTTCTTGTTCTTGTTATAGTTTTGTAATACGTATTTTCGCAATTACCGGATCCAAAATGTACAAATTAATATGTAGGGTTTCGCGAATATATGGGGGGGGGGGGGGGTGTTGAGATGGAGTCCACGTGGTCCAGAAGCTTATGAGCGATTGGCCTGGATCATACAGACAGACAGACAGACCTTTCGGTCGTAACGAAAGTGCGTTGGTGAAGGACATGCGTACTGAGCTGCTCAACACGTGAGCCCTTTGAGCCGTGACGCTCAACTAAACAGTACTAAATATTCAGTTTGTAGTTCACAGAAAACACGCCGTTCCTGCATTGCAAATACAAAGCTGTTTTTACTGTTTACAGCTGATTGCTGTTTGTTGTGAGAGGCATACGGAACATACAAATGCACTGTGTGGGCAGAGCAGGTGGTACGCGTAGTTACCGCTGTGCTTTAAATGGTTTATTTGAAGGAAACCAAAATTGCTGTAAATTTCCATAATCAAAGTCGCCCTGCCCAGTTCCCTCGCTGTTTATCGCCCATTCTCTGCTTTCCCTCCTGTGTGCTCTTCTGGTTCCATCTGACCACAACGCAGTATCCAATATTTGAACCAAGAACCACCCACCTCCAACTCCACCTCCGACCCCCAACCCCCGTCCAACACCACCACCAAATGCTGCAGCAGCCTGTAATTGTTGCTCTTCTTTTTGACAGTTTGTTGTACAGCGCCGTGCTGTTGGCCATAGCATTAGATTTACTGCACTTGACGTGGTCGCTCTGCAGCTGATAACACAGTTTCCAGTACTGTGGGACAGTTTCTGGGCTCACACACTCTGCCGTGCAGCGCGTTCACGGTGCAGCAGTGTCACTCGTGCTCACTGGCACTCGCCGAACTGTGTTTTATGTGCGCGAACTTTCCGGCCGGTCCTTCTCTCCTTTGCACATTTGTGCTGTCGTATTGGCAGATTTCGTGATCTCTTTCTGTTTCTTCCAGCTTCGTTTATTTTCAATGCTGTAAAGCAGTGTATTGGCAGTTGTCTTTCTGTACGTTTTGTTTGTGATGTTATTTCCATTACTCCATTTATCCAACCCTTTGTTTACGTTTTCATCACATAATATTTTATACATTCACAGTGTTTAACCATTTAAAAACAAAGATTAACCCGGATTGTATTTAAATATTCAGTCCGTGCCGCGCAGTAAACACACTCCGTCTCGGTTATAAAAACCAATCAGTTAATGCTGTATAGGGAAATAATCGCTGTTTGTTCTGAGATCCACACAAAACACATAAATACACTGTGTGGGCAGAACGTAGAACTGTTGAATGTTAAACCTGGCGATACATAAAGTAACCACTGGGCTTTAAAGAGCTACAGTCCGTACCGCGCAGTAAAACAGTCCGTCTCGGTTATAAAAACCAGTCAGTTAATGCTGTATAGGGAAATAATCGCTGTTTGTTCTGAGATCCACACAAAACACATAAATACACTGTGTGGGCAGAACGTAGAATT